>JAODLM010000892.1:0-180932 GCA_036937905.1 Salvia rosmarinus
TCGGCGATATATGGAGTGTTGGATGCACGATTATTGAAATAGCCACGGAAAGGCCCTTGGAGCCAACAATATCGAGAGGTGTCTATTTGTAATTTTGTACAATACAAAACATGAAGTTATTAAATTTCAACTCAACTATTTCGTTTGTTATGGGTTCTAATCTGAAGAATTATTTCGAGTTGTCTTTTCTTTTGTGTGGGGACTACCAAATCTCGTCCACCAATACGGACCATCTTTCTCACGAGCGAAAAGACTTTTGTTGAAATGTTTACAAAAGTATGTCCACTGCGTACTTATGTTTACTATTACCTATTCTCATTTTCTGGCGGTAGTTAATTGGGCGATGAAGAAAATGAAACCTATAGTGGGTATACACTACGCATAAAAGCGTAGAGTATTTGAGGCAATCTTGTAAAGGGTCACATTAATTTGCCATATACATAATGCCTTCTTAACAAAGAAATCATTTATCTAAGTGTTATAATCTAGCAAATAGTCATCCAAAACCCGACAAATAATTTCCAATTCACGAAAGAAAGAAGGAATTAAAGTGAATCGATCTTACGTGTTGACTATTGCTTTCGATTATCATCACGAATCACGATGACTAAGAGGTCGAAGATAAATCGTTTCTCCATGAGGATCAACTCTTGTAAGAATCGATGTTCCTAATCGATAGAAAACATATAATATTAGACATGTTGAGAAAAAGAAGATAATGGTGATGAACTAAGATTTAAGACTTACCACATTGCACGGTACTATCACTAATTGATTTTGAGATACACCTCAAACCTATCAATCAAAGCACGTGTTCGTGCATCTTGATCGCCCTGGGAACATATGATATCTCAAATGGATTCACAAACCATGATCGACCAAGTGTAGTTGTACTCTCCTTGAACTCTTGGAATAAGTGACTAACAAATAAATAAAATGTATTAAATAAACATATACTTAACATTGCAAAATAAATTTTGAAAGAGTAAATTCTTACCACATATAAACCACAACGCAATTTCACGGAATTGGCTCTAATTCACAAAAGCGGATGATGTCTTCAAGATGTACGAAAATCTCGAAGGGCTTACCAAAGATTTCATCTTCAAATGGAATTAATATCCACTTCCCGTCCGTCAAAGTTTTTCAACATGTAAATACTGACACTTTCATGGGCCTAATGCAAAGTGTCAAAACACTTCACATTTCTCTCATTAACAACTCTTTGCCTTACTTTTGTTTTCTTCGCAGAAAAGACACCCTAATTTGCATAAGCATAAATGTAAATAATAATAATAACAAATAATCATCATTGTCAATCAATACGTTCACACACGAATTATTTGTTACTTGATGGTTAATAACAAACAAGCCCTGGAGTAAAGATGCATCGGTTTGGATTCTCACAACGATGGTACATTAACCTATCAATATATTGTAGTGAATGTAGTAAATTCTTGCGATTTGTTAGCTAAGATTTCAACTTTTAGATAGGTTGATTATTTTCAAATGTTTTCGTGAAATTGATCTTAAGAAACTCGCTTATCTTTTAAAAAAGCGACTAAGGAGCAGCGATGTAGGCATCCTGGGAAGAATGATCCTTCCGAAGGTTTGCAGCTATACTCTAGCTCGTCACAATATGTGCAGTTTTAAATTTGAGGATATATCTCAAATTTATCCTAGACATTGTATGGTGGCCTTGATTGAACCTTTAAAATTGTAGTACATGTTATTTAATGTGCCTATTTGGCTTTATTGAACATACTGAAGGATAAGAATTTGACAGAAAAAAAGATTGGAGAAGGCCAAAAATATACAAGAAATACTGAAGGATAAGAATTTGGCATAGTTTCAATATGTTCTAAGGATCAGTTGGGAAATTAGTAATTACAAAACAAGAAAAGCAACCTTAAATCACACTAAGCAGTCCTAATATGACATTCTAAGATTCTTTACTTATATCCACACACAAGGAAAGTAGCGTGTGTCATGTAGAGTTTGTTCCGCATATAAGTAGGATAAGCAACAAGTCAAATATTTCCTCGACTATTCTCATTAAAGAATACCATGACAAACCAAATG
The DNA here is from genome assembly GCA_036937905.1 of Salvia rosmarinus. Taxonomy (NCBI): domain Eukaryota; kingdom Viridiplantae; phylum Streptophyta; class Magnoliopsida; order Lamiales; family Lamiaceae; genus Salvia; species Salvia rosmarinus. The sequence goes on from JAODLM010000892.1 coordinate 2,083, forward strand.
CAACTATCAATAAGCGCAACATCTTACATCGACCGGAACATAATCCATACTAAACAATCGGAGGCGATAATGGATTACATTTACCCATACATCATGCACAATAAAATGAGAGACAAATAACAACATTCTTCCCGAACTAATGGATTCTCGTCAATCTTTTCAACGAAATGTTTAACCGAAGCTGTGAAAACTCCACACATCGACCATTTCAATCTAACCCATAAACATGATGCAAACATAGAACATCATGCTCTCATATCAACTATGTCTAATATCTCCCAATGATAATTGCTCCAACAATGATATCGATTATGAAAATAGTTCATCGGTTCTATGTATCTAGACCAACTTCTGCAATTAGTGAAATGCACGTAATCGAGAAAACGAAGCGACAAAGTTGAACCTTTAAATTGAATGCAATTAGTCGAACGCACGTAATCAATATATGCGGTTTAAAATTTATGTATTAATTGACCAACTTTGACAACTTAGACAATTCTAGCGATGTATTAATGCTGAGACATTGTTCTTGCAAAACTTTATGAAGACAATGAACACGAATAATAATAACAAAGAAGCATAAGTTTTTGAGTAATAATAATAATAACAAATAATCATGTTAAACTAAAAATAATACATAACGTATCAACTTTCTCAATCAAGATCACTGGCAATCATCTTATTCTCATTCTCCTTCACTTTGTCCTCGAGGTCTTCATCCGCCTCAAAATTCACTTGTTTGATCGAACAACTTCCCTTTTCTTCATAATCTTTACGGTGCTTTCAAATTTTGTAATTACGCTTCAAGTTTTTTCACTCTATCGTGTAGGTGACATATCATCATTTCTTGTTGTTCTCCCATTTTCTTATCTCCCTTCAACTTACCTTGTCTATGCTCCTTGGATTTTTGAAGAAAGTAGTAGGAGTAACATAACTACCTACTCCCAAGACATGCCCAGGCGTTCGCTTTTTATGCAATGCACGTAAGCAAATCTTCTCCCAAAGTATTAGTCTTCAATTCACCTTCTTCCTTTAGGCGTATGCAATCGTCCTTTAGTATACAAATGAAGATTGAGCAGTTAAGTTCAAGCGTTAGTATATGCATGTATTATAAAAAATTTATGTTATAATAATAGCAATCTAATACTACAATCTTTGCCTAACTAGTAGATAAAACACACAACACAACCACGGTATACATATGAAGGATAAAGATGGAGATGTCATTTTAGTGCGTTAACATGGTCCTTAAAGATAATAAAAAATTGAAAAGACTAGTGATCCACTAGGCATTGAGATACATCTTTGTCACTTGACTTGGGCATAAATTATTGTAAATTTGACAAGCGCAAGACATATTTTTTACAAGTCTATCAAGAGATTCGTAGAAGGAAGAACCTCCACATTTAGAAATGCACAAAGAAATTGATCGGGAGACCACACAACACAAGCATCATCTCACGCATGAATCTAGTAAACATTTCGGATAAAATCTGCTAAGTACTCCCTTCAATCTCTGACAAAACTAAAGCTCCATATATACCAAATGTGATGAACACTTGACCTATAAGACAAACTCGACCTATTACAAAGTCTAGTTCAACAAATGCAATTCAAACTCGAGAGCCCTTTCTCCATCACAAGCACAACTCGACAAAGCTGTTCCAAAATAATTGTCGAAAGATAACAATTCTATAACTTAAGCTTACAATTCTACATGATCAACCAAAGCAACACCATACAAAACCGGCGGTTCTAGCACTCAAAGCGATCGGGAAAAAGGACTTAATCCACTATCTTCTCGATAAACAAAATTAATTATTTAGAGTCGACTTGAAATATCCGGACACAAGTAATAAGCTCCAACAGATGAAAATCTGAACATAAATAAATAATTAACCATAACAAACCTTAGACCTGATCCCGACAATGCATCGGGATTACGATGAATATTTTCAATAATAGCAACACGATGACAATTTCAAAAGGTCATCTAGTTCCAAAACATTACGAAATTTGGCCTAATTAAAGCATATTGTCATATCAGCTATATCGAATGCTCAAACCGACTATTGAAATCGATTCTTCCAGAAAAAACACGCAAGAACAAAAGTACAATAATACATCTCATTAAACATGGAATGTCCCTAAAATAGTAGCCACGTCAGTATATGCATGTATTATAAAAATTTATAATGCATGTATCATAAAAAAAGCATGGAACATCTTACAATCCTTTGCACGGTTGCTTTAATTTATCATCTTCTATATCGCCTTTCTTTGGAATTGGGCTTTCTTCCACATCACATTACTATCTACATCATCCTCTCCACATAATTAGGTCCTTCTACAATAATAAAAAGTATGTACATAGGATATGAAGCATAAAGGAGAATGTATCAGCGGTGTTCGAAGAAAATAAATAAGAAATGAGCAGTAAGGAAAAACTACCATTGTTTATTGACCCCGATAGCCTCTTCGTGAAAGTCTATGTGGGTAAATGTTCTTCTTTACCCTACGTTTGCTCTTCACTCAATTTCTACAATATGAGTGAATTCATCATTAAAATCTTGTACTAGAAGATACTTTCTACATAAAAGGCGCTTCGTTGGTGCCATAAGGTCTTGTAATAGTTAAGTAAAATAAACTACAACTTGAAGCCATGCTTGCTTGAAATAAACAAGCTACACTACCAAGCTAGGCGGTCATTAGCATGAAGCGTGTGGATTGACATAAGTCATTGCTTACCTTAAAACCATACATTACTCTAGATAGCACAAATTAGGTCCAATCTTCCGTAGAATACCCTTTGCATGGGGTGGATCATTCGATTTTAGAGATTGTCTATGTTGGGAAGAATGTATTTTTATATAATTTAGACTTCCACTGTCGCCACTTTGTGCTGGATTACGCACATCACTCGCCTCCAAGTCTTTTGAACTACATATGCTACCTAATAAACCAAAAGAGAATTTGCTCAAGTTATTCCATAAAAATCGTGCAATATTAAATAAATATGCATAAATATTAAGGCTACAATTATTTGAATTTATATATGATCGCAAGAATAATTTAAACAAACATACTTACATTCACATGCTCCCAAATAATGTCTTTCACTTCTTTTGGCACCATTTTCCAAGTCTTATAACTTATCTTCACCTCTTGTCGAGCAAGAAGACCAATATAGCTTTGCATTTCAACAACTCGACCAATTGGTTGTCCTCGCACATTAAATTCAACAACTTCTTTTCATCCTTTCGCCCGCTTTGCAAGCTCGATCAAACACACATTTCCTCTTGTTGATTGTGTTTCTTTGGAGTCGATCCTTTGTTATCATCATCACCAGTAACCATGGTAACCACAAGACCTATTGAAAAAATATCAATACAAATAATTAGCTTACCATAAATAAAATAAGCAATGTACAATGCAAAACACACAAACATGGGATTGTACCGGTTTAAGAGTTCAGATTGTTAACCCAAATTCCATCACAATCTTGTGAACACATGATGGTTCATTTTCATCACGGTCGTCATTCAAATTCATTTGTGGGCTCATTATTGAAAGCTTGGTAACTAAGAGCAATATCTTCCAACTCTGCTTACCACTAATCATTTCACGGTACTCTTTATTGGGACATGAGAGTACCACGAGACCATATAGGATCTTGAGGGTCTTCAACGTAGAACACTTGTTTAGCAGACGTCCTAATATAAGCGAATCGGTTTGAACGATTCTTTTCAAGTTCACTAAGGTAAAGCGAAGATCATCTACTCTCACGCCACCATTATTCTCAACCCATCACACTTAAACACTACCATCCAAATGCTTGATAATCAAGCTCCCAAATTTCCGAATTACCCATAGAGCGTCATATCCGTGACAATTGGGTTTTATCCTTGGCACTCAAACCATTGTCTTTGCAACTAAGGCGACTCGAATTTTGAACAACTCGTAGATTATCACGTTCTTTTGTATTGTAAGTAACACCATTAATCAAATAGCTTTGATATTTTAGAACACTTTGCTAGGTCCATCGCCATCCACTTGACTTTGTTGAGATTTGACTAATGAATGTGCTTGATTCTAATGAATGCTTGATTCTAATAGATGTGCTTGATTTGATGAATGTCTTGATGTCATCCAACCTTGGAAGAAACTAAAATTAATACAAAAGTTTGTTGTTGTAATTGTTTAATATTTTTTTAAACTATAACACTTACACGTTCACGAAACCAATCGATGAAAGTTTTGTTATGTTGACTTGTTGCCAAGTTAAAGTTTTGGTAGGATATGTTTTCTTCACAAGTTCGGATGTTCTCTCATCGAAAGATACATCCATAAAAATTAGTGCATAATTATTTAAAATGAAGGCTATCATTAAGTGGGCATATGTTGAGGACATACTCAATATATGGGTCGACCTCAATATCATTATTCAATACATATCGATGTTCGCTTCCACTCCTCAACACCGATTGTGTGGTGTTGAGCACTTGTTAAAGGCCTTGTTCGGATGGCTTGCGGTGTGAGCACGGATTCCAATCGTGTGGACATTGGATAAGTAATCTGCGCAAAATTCCACCGCCTCTTGACAATATAGCATTGACAATACAACCTTACGGCGATTCGATTACGCACATATCGCTGGGATTTTCATAAATCTTTCAAACGGATACATCCATCTATACAAACGGCCCACATAATTCCACCTCTCGCACAAGATGGACCACTAAATGAATCATTATATCAAAGAATGACGGAGAAATTCCTTTTCAAGCAAGCACAAAGTCGTCACAATATCTCTTTGAATTTGCTCTAACTTTGACACATCAATAACTCTCTCACACAACATTGAAGAAACACAACCTAGTGATGGTATACCTCATGTTTTGGTAAAACACCACGGATGGCAACCGAAGCAATTGTTGCATTAAAGTATGGCAATCATGGGACTTGAGTCCAACTAGTTTCAAATCCTTCATGGACACCAAGTGGAAACATTAGATGAATAGCCCATGGCACCTTCATTCCATGCAAAGAACGCATAATTTTCTTTTCTCTTCTTTACTTAATGTATGACAGCAGAGGTAAAATGTTCTAGATCAATCACTTGGTGCCAACTCAGTCGGACACCCAACTCCATCAAATCTTGTCTCATTGCAATTCCATCATTCGTCTTTCCGGAATGTTTAGTAATGTGCCAATCAAACTTTCACACATATTTTTCTCAATATGCATCACATCAAGAACATGTCGCACATGTAGATGTTCCCAATCTGCAAGATCAAAGAATATCGACTTTTTTTCCAACATGTTTTGCCTTTATCCATTTGTGGTGGTTCTTGTGTCTTTGGTTTCTTTTTGCCTTTCTTTTACGCTGGTAGCCATCGTCATAATTTGACTTATTTACATCCTTTTTCCCCAAGAACAAGTGATGTTCTTAACTCTTTCAATTACCTCGTGGCCTTTCAGCGGATTAGGGGCAAAGTCAAACTCTTGTTGACCATCAAAAGCCTTCTTTTGTCGTCGATAAGGATGATGTGCGGTAGGAATCTTCTATGCCCGTATATGACATTTTTCTAGAATGTTTCAACATCTTAGCATATGTTTCTTCTCCACATCTTGGACATGCTTGATATCCTTTTACTGAGCACCACGATAGGTTTCCATAGGCGGAAAATCATTGATTGTCCACAATGAGCGCCTTTGAGCAAGAAACTTTCTTCTCGGTATGCATCATATGCTTTGATACCCACGTCCATAACTCCTTTAAGTCATCAATTAAAGGTGACAAATACACATCAATGTCGTTCCCGGTTGTTTTGGACGAGATAATAATAACGTCGACATCATGAATTTTCTCTTCATGCATAACCAAGGAGGTAGATTATGCGTGACAAGTAAAGCGGCCAACAACTATACGTAGAATTCATTAAATTTGTGTGGATTGACACCATCTGCGGATAGAGCTAACCTAAGATTCCGATTCTCGAAGCAAATTCGGCCATTTTCATCCACTAATCTCCAGTGGTGCATCGTGGGGATGTCGTGAATACCGTCGAACATCTTTCATTAGCATGCGAGTTAAGTCTTTAGATGTTTCCTTATTTGAAACATTCTCAAAATCTTGGTATTGGTGGAAAGTACCACAATAACTGCGAGAGCATGATATGTAAATTAGTTGTCTTCACGCTCTTCTTCCATCTTGACAATCCACATGTAGGACACTCATCACGGTTCTTATATATCTTTCTATATAAGATGCAATCATTTAGTGACATGGATTTTCTCATAACTCATGCCCAGGTACTTAAGATTTTTTGCATTGTATAGAGATGAGGCATCTCATTGCAATTTGGAAGCATTTCCTTAATAAATCTAACAGTTCATTGAGCCGGTATCGCACCACCTATACTTTGCCTTCAAATTGTACAACTTCACAATTCTTGATAACTTTGAGAACTTTGTATGACACGGATACAAAGGTTTTTGACATCCTCAAGTAACTTCCTAAATTCATTTGGATTATTCGATAAGTCTCATCGCATCATGTATCATATCGATAGGATCTTCGTTCTTACGATATTGACCATCTTCCCATATTCTATCTTTTTCATTGTCTACTTGCGGGCATCGATTTTTCCCGTGAAATGTCCATTCTTGGTATGTTAGATCCATACCATGACAACACAAGTCTTGCCCTTATTGCAGATACATTTTCTTTTTAAATTACCACATTTTGCACAAGGACATGGTATTTGGTTAGAATCTCGCATTTTGCAATGCAAATTGTAAGAAAGATTCTACCCATGCTCGTATTCACGTGATAATCTATTCATTGACATCCATGCTTTGTCCATCTTGAACAATCAAAATTCACAACCTAATAGTACCGGCAAACATAAATTTAACAAACAAAATTAATTATCATCTCTTACCAACGAAAATTAAATTTTATATTCTAACACATAACTTGGTGAACTTATCACTTTAAATCCGACATATGAAGTTTTATTAAGCAAATCAATCACTATTGACATAATGGAAACTAGAAAGACAAATACTTATTGACCATCATAAGATTCTAAAAATATCTTTACTAAAGAGGTAAAACTTACCTTGTCGTGTACACTTGCGCCTTTAAGCCTCTGCGTGTAGATATACCGTCCAGGGAATACAATGTACTGCCTAGATCCAACCTAAGCAAGTAAAAGGCTAAAAGAACAAGTTCTAAGTCCAGGGAATACCTTATGCAGATTCAACCGAAGCAATTTTATGAGAAACAAGCAGGATACTTTACAAAGTTTATAAATCATAATTCACGACTTAAATTTAACATGCTGGTTACTTCAAAATATGTAATGCACCTCTTATCCTCCCAATCAGATCAAACTATCAATATGTCAATACAGCCAAATTCATAAGATAATTACATAATCAAAAATAAAGTTGCATCTATACATTGATTTAAAGTATAAAGCGGTCGAATAACGTTAGCGAAGAAGAGAAACAAATATAAGAGACAATGGATTAGGTTTCAAGAAAAACATATTTCACTTTTACCTATTAAATTTTGTGATACATGTGTTATTGAAGAGAAGTTTGGTATTCCTTGAATGTCTGAAGTCTCACATCTTTTTACAAGGAAAATTTGGATTCTAGATTTGAAACCGATGTGAGAGAAAGATGCTTAAAAGAAAAACTTGTTTCTTGCTTTCCTTTGTTTGAACCATTTGGAGAGTTTATTTTAGTGTTTGTTTACTATCTTGTCTTATATTGGTATCTCGTGCGGTTGGGTAACAAGAAGTCTAAGGTTTCTTAATTCTTCTAATCAACCATCTATTCAACTTTTGTGACAAGGAGCAAAACACTAAAACCATATTATATCGATAAATGCCAAACATTTCTAACATTTAACCACGGTTTGGGCCTCAAGTAGTAAACACACATACTACTCAACCAAGTAATAGAAGTGCTAAAGTTGTGAAATGGTGTAACTTGTTTACGGAAAAGTGAAAATGACATATACCAAACATCTTTGTTGTCATCTTTCACAAGTTCATTGACAAGTTGTCAAGTACAAAGAAAAGCGAATGATATTATAATGAGACCGATGGAGGATTTACTGCAACGTAGTAGAAAAATTTAGTGCCTTATATTTATGGATGAATCAACAACATTTACAAAGAAAAGGATCTATTCTACTAGAGGATGTAAGCGGATGACCTAACAAACGATCGAAAAGAAACAACTAATCATTGTCACTAACCTTTTAGATTGCGGTTTAATGCATTCTAATTATAGGTTGAGCCCTCGGTCATGCTTTCCTACTCCTACTTGATGAACTATATCGCATATATAAGATTGAGAAGAAGGCGACCTTTGAAAGAGAACATTCGCTCCCAAATTCTCTTTTCGGAATGCCACATTGCTCGTTGTGAAGCGGTGGGAGCATTGCCTTTCTCCTTATGCAATGCACACTTGCAGTCTCGATGGTATGGTCTCGCTCAATGTACGTATCGACATTGATAAGCTTCCATCAAACACACACCGGAGCATCATCTCTGCTTCTTTCGACATCTTTCTTCTCTTCTCTCGTTTGATAGATTTCTATTTACGCTTATGTATATTAGTATGAGAGATGATTTCTTCGATTTTCCCATGTCTCTTTGAGCGTTTATATAGAGTAGAGGATTATGCTTTGTTGATTAAAACTATGGTGGTGAGTCTAGATTATACAAATAAATTTGTTTGAGTCTTGATGCGTGATATTCAAGAGATCGAGTTTTCAAACTAGAAAGTGGCATTTCTTTCTATTTAGAATCTTTTAGCACTATTTACTATGTAAACTTGGACTTGGTTACCTAAGAGTTGAATAAGACATAAGGGGGTGAGGGAAAGAATCGTAGAATAACGAGCTTACGTTGTTTTTGTTTTCTTGTTTTGAACCCTCACAAAGTTTATTTTATTTACATTGTATCTATACCCTTTGTCATCTATTCCTATCGAAAGGCCACAGAGGTGAATCTATACCCTTTGTACCTCTATTCTGAACAAACTATCTCGAGCAACATGAATAATTGTGTTGATATACTTGTCTGCGAGTTTTATGAATTAAAAGACTCGAGTTGTTCTTGTATGATGTTTCAAGATTAAATTATTTTCTTCTTTGTTAAATCAAAACTCATTCTCCTCAATAGTTTACTCATAGATCCATTTGATGTGGTCTGTCATTTTTAACAAGATCAAACCTCCTATGAAGTGGATTTAATTTATTCTTGGATTAAACAAATTATATAAGACAAAAGAACCTAGATTCATTACGACTTCCCAAATATGGTTTCTTTGGTTTTGGTACTTAGCGTAAAGCAGATAGCCCATTGAGCGACATTTGATAAAGCATTAGATAAAATCAATTTGCTTAAATTGATCAAGAGATTATTTTTCATCACAAGACTTGGACTTTCCTGTTTATGCATTGCTATGGAAAGTAATCTGCATTGTTATCTTGTAAATCGAAATGAATCTCTAAGAAAGATGAAAGAATATCATGTGTGAATTAGCTGGGAAGAGTGAACAAATGTTCATGATCGTCTCATTCTAGTCGTATATAAAAGCTATAGGTTCATCCCAAAGATGCCGATTTATCATCTTGATTGATTCCTTAAATAGTTAACTTCCGAGTTCATGGAATAAATTACTCATAATTTATTCCATTACTACTATGCCCATTACTACAGTTTCACATTTGGTGAAATGCGACCTAATATGCCCATTACTACGGTTTCACATTTTTCAAATGCCAAACACGTGTACAACTAATTTAGGCCAAGTTTTAAGCGATAGATGTTTAATGTATAGGCCTTTTATATTTGTGGGCGAACATTTATGATTTAGAAGCTCAAATATTTAAACTAGATATTTTGTTAATCCAAATTAATTAATCTTAATGATGGATTAATGTTTTACTGATTCGAACTTCCTCGATAGCCTTCACGGTTCTATTTAACCTTAGCCATTCTCACTTTTACATCCACAAGCGAGTGTGTTTTCGCTCCAAATAGTAGTTCTCAAATTGGCAAAATATTTCCTTTAGTTCTCTCTTATACAACAAAGGCTTTCTTCCTTATATCTCTCATTTCTTACTGCGATAAACCAACAATTCAAAGATAATCGAAATGTACCCTACATTTTTCATATTTTTAGTACACCAACTCTCGATTTAAAGCAGAGAATCATTTAAAACAACAAACTATCACCTCTGAATCCCAGTTATCTTTGCGGACTTATTACACAAAGATAATCCTTCTCGAGGTTTGCCTCTAAATTCCATTTACTCAAGACCATCCAAATAGAAGAAACAAAATATGATATTGATGTAGCGGCCAGTCGTTAGCATTACAACAAACTATCATATTAATATCATTCTTCACACGCCACAAGCCAACTCATACATCGATAATATGATTTCATAGTCTGAAACCTTAAAATTAAAGCGAAATTAGAAGCATAAAAGCAGAGGCGAGAAGAAAGATAAACATGAAATAGGAATAAAAATAATAACAAGAGTTTACTTTACGCTAAATGTATCTTCTTTCTTTGAATATTCTAGGATTTGTGTCCGAATACTAGTATACAAAATACAAGCTAACACTCAAATCATCTTCGATAATAAATTAACTACACGTCCACTTTACACACATCAAGCCATCACGAACTACAATTTGAACATAGATAGAACACATAAAATTAAGTAAACAAGAATAACAAATAAAGATTTATATACTAAAGGTGAGATAAGAAAATTTGAACTTAGTGTGTGCGAGCTTGGGTCGTGTCTGCAAATATAAAATTGCGAGCGAGGAAGAAAGAGAACTCACCGGCGGCGGCGGCGGCGGCATGGAGAGAGAATGTGGAGTCGGCGGATGACAACGGCGATGGAACAACGGTGGCGGCAGGAGGTGAAGAGAATGTGTATCGTCGCAGGCGGGAGTGAAGGGCGGGAGTATTGAATTGTCCGAAACAAGTGAATTAAGTATTGTAAATTCAGGTTTTAGTTATAATATAAATATAAATAAAGCCCACATATGAGAGATGTTGAATTGTTGGTGGAATGGTTAAGTGTCATATTAATAACCCACACATCGTGAGTTCGAATCTCACGTATGTGAATTTTTTTTAATTTAGGGAATAGACTACGCTTTTTTATAAAGAACACGCACATACACTACGCTTTTTAAGCGTAGTCTATACCCACTATAGACTACGCATTTACACTACGCCTTTGTTAAGCGTAGTCTATACCCACTATAGACTACGCTTTTTATAAAAGCAGCACATACACTACGCTTTTTAGCGTAGTCTATACCCATTATAGGCTGCGCGTTTACACCACGCTTGTTGCGTGGTCTATACCCACCATAGACTACGCTTTTTTATAAAAAACGCACACACACTCTGACTTTTTTAGCGTGGTCTATACCCACCATAGACTACGCATTTACACTCGCCTTTGTTAGCGTAGTCTATACCCACCATAGACTACGCTTTTGCACGCTTTTGTTGGCGTAGTCTATACTCAAAAATTCGCACATAGACTACGCTTTTGATAAAAGGCGTAGTCTATACTATAGACTACGCTTTTCAAAAAGCGTGGTCTATAAATGTGTGAAAAGTGGTTTTGTAGTAGTGATGCGTGAGTGTATACGTCCTTAATTTCTTTATGAGTTTGAGTGTATCCTTTATATTTTACACACATGCCGTTGTGAGGTTGAATTAAATGAGTTTTGCTTTCAATCGTTGTTCGTGTTGAATTGACTAATGTCGTCATGTGTGCTAATATTTTCGGCGTTGAAAGATATTTCAGAAGCTTGATTGTGTTTATCGCCTTTGCTATTCTCGTTGATCTTTGTTGTGTCCTTCGTTTGTCTTTACATTACGCTTTTGTTTGAGGACAAACAATGCTTCAAGTTGGGGGTGTGATAAACGCACGTTTTACACGTTTATTTATGATATTTAAAGATGATTATAGATCTATTAAATGCGTTTATATAGTCGATCTTTATGCTTTTAGCTATTTTTGGAAGATACTGCTCTTGGGGTTTCTCTTTGGTGTTTTGTAGGCTTTTCAGGTGATAATCGATGCATAAGGCAAAGATGTAACCAACCAGGTCTTGGGGAAATACGAGGCCAAAGAGGATAGGATGAAGCAATACCTTCAGAAAGCAAAAGAAATGCTGACCTGTTTCAGGTATTTCACAATTAACCGAATCCCGCGAGGTGAGAATAGCCGAGCTGACGTCCTCAGCAAATTAGCCTCGTCATCAATAAATCCACTAGTGGAGGAAGTTCAATCCAGAAGTATCGAAGAGCCCCACATCGGCGTCATCACAGAGACCGAACCGAACTGGATGACTCCTATACGAGCTTACCTGGAAGAAGGCGTGCTACCACAAGATCGGCTCGAAGCCAAAAAACTGATGATCAAGTCCCAAAAATATCTTGTTCATGAAGGTACTCTCTACAGGAAATCCTACCTCCAACCCCTCCTGAGATGCTTTGGGCCAGAAAAGGCGGACTATGTACTAAACGTGATTCACATGGGATCTTGTGGAAGCCACATCGGGTCACGAGCTCTCTCAAAGAAAACGCTGAGGTCAGGATATTATTGGCCCACCCTCATCCTAGACTCGGCCGAGCTCGTCAAGAAGTGTCGAAGTGCCAACTCCATGCCACGGTCGAGCTACCTCAAACCGACCTCAATAGCCTACAAAGTCCATGGCCTTTTATGCAGTGGGGAATCGACATCGTTGGTCCCTTCGACCGAGCACCGGGGCAGCTTCGGTATTTAGTTGTAGCCATAGACTACTTCACAAAATGGGTCGAAGCGAAGCCTCTTTCAAATCTCACAAGCAAAAGGATCCAGAACTTTGTTTGGAAAAATATAGTTTGCCACTTCGGCATACCACACGTCTTGAACTCGAACAACGGCACCCGGTTAAATCGACAAAAATTTGAAAAATGGTGTGAAGAGCTCGGATCAAACAGCAGTTCACCTCGGTTGCCACACCCACGGTGACGGTCGGGACCCGGTGACAAACCGTGCGATCGTCAAGGATTGAAAAAGAGGCTAGATCGAGCTAAAGGGGATTGGGTTGAAAATATCCCTCAAGTCCTCTGGTCATACAGAACGACACCTCGGACTTCCCACGGTGAAACACCCTTCAGCTTAGTCTACGGCACCGAGGCTGTTATACCAGCTGAGATCGGTGCCCCGAGCCCAAGAACTCTTCACTTCGCCCAGCAGGGCAACGAGGAGAACCTACGAGTCAACCTCGATGCTCTAGAGGAAAAACGCAAACTCGCTTTCATCAATGAAGCCAAGTACAAATGCCAGATCGCAAAGTACTACAACAAGAGGGTGAAAGCCTCCACACTCCAAGTAGGCGATCTCGTCCTACGAAACAATGAATTCAGTAAAGCCGAGCGCCTTAATAAATTGGACCCGACATGGGAAGGCCCATACCGCGTCCACGAGGACCTCGGCAAAGGGGCCTATAAGCTTGCTCACCTATCCGGTGCACTTATCCCCCGAACCTGGCATATCACCCACCTGAGGAGGTATTTTACATAGCTTTCATTTCACGTCGGCATTATGTTAGCCCTCTTTTTATTTTTTCCAATGCACGATGTCGTTTACTTATCAATAAAACATCTTTTTTTATTATGAGTGGATTACTTCGTCCTATCTTACATCTATGTGAAAATCCGTTTTCACCTCGGGTGGAACACACTTTACCTTCAAAAGGGGACGCCCTTGCGAAGATGACACACCTACAAAGTGGGTACACAACTAAGCGCGCGTCAGGGGACCACCCCTATCGATATTTCTCGACAAACAAGGCAGTCATACAGATTACTCATTAATTTGAACATCTACATGCAAACGACGTCCAAATCGGATCTCGTACAAGCAAGGCATACAAATTACTCATTAATTTGAACATCTACATGCAAACAACGTCCAACTCGGATCTCGTACAAGCAAGCACATAGACTACTCATTAATTTGAAACATCTACGTGCAAGGCATACAGATTACTCATTAATTTGAACATCTACATGCAAACGACGTTCAAATCGGATCTCGTACAATTTATACCTCTTTATTGGGAAGATATACACTTCGTTACAAAGTCTAAATATATTTACGACTAAAACCAAGTCCTAAGCTATATTTGTACATCTTTATGGGGAAAATATACACTTCGGTACAAAGTCTAAATACATTTATGACTAAAAACCAAGTCCTAAGCTATATACAGATCACTCGGGTTTCCGAGCTGCACCTCGCCAAGAATCACTGAAGCTACACCAGTTCGAAACAAAATCTCCGGGTCGAAGATGAATACCCGGGATGAACTCAGTGCCTTCAACCCAGTCAATGAGGTCGGCGTCGCCACGACCTGCTCCAGACTCTTTGAGCGAGCACAGGCGCCCGACCAAGTGAATGCCCACAGGGCGAGGCGAACTCCGCCTCTTGATCTCGCCATCCCACGTGGCTACGACCTCGACCCGACACCGACATCCTTCCGGCGACTGATATCCTCGCTCGTCCAACTCCCGACGATAGGGCCCGACCACGAAGACATTTCCGACATGTTCGAACCCGTTAGGCGGAGCACCTCGGCATGGTCCATATAGCCGCCGTCCACCTCAACTTCTTCAACTCTCACATCGGCTGGAGCTTGACTGTGGGACTCGGGCATGCGTCGCTTGCGGACGATCTCGTAAAGCTGGAGGCACTTGACCAGTTCCTCAAGGCAATCTTTAAAGCTCTTGTTGGGCCCTCCTCGTCCCTTAGTACCATGCCTTGGCGAACATGAGTTGAGCTCGGTGTGCGCTTCCGGATATGGTGATACCACCGGATCGGTGGATCATTGCCTCATATTCGTGCTGCTCTTCGAGACCACGCCAACTTCTCTTGAGCCACCTCAGTCATTCTTCACATTGTATCAAAGCGCCTTGAAGGCCGTCGTGAGAGATATCCATCCCCTGGACCTCGAGATGAATAATTCTCAGCTTTAAGGCTTCGTTCTCTGCCAGAAGTCGGGTCACCTCGCGTTTAGCCACCTGAAGCTGCTTTTTCAGCCCGACTGGCGATACCGTACTACCGACCCCAGCGACTTGACTATCCATGTTGTGCAAGGTCTGAGTCAGCTCGGTAGAACGTCTCCTCAAGAACACCACCTCCTCATCCTTCTCAGCAAGGGCACCTCGGACCTCTTTCAACTTGGTCAAAAGATCGTGATCTAGCCCAATGTATTGAGAAGACGAGTGCTAAAGCAAGAGACAACACATTCATTTCAAAAAGATGTATTTATTATTCACAAAGTGGGAGTTTGTACAAAGCTCGGGATCTAATGACCCGGCGATCAAACATATTACAAAGGTCCACCGACACGAGCCTCTTGGTGGGGCTCACTAGAGGAAGACCCGAGCTCGGCCCGGCGCCTTTCCTCGACCAGCAGCTTGAAGGAGTTCACAAGCTCCGCGTCTTCATCCTCCTTACCTTGGGAGGCGGCCTCGTCCGTTAGGAGAAAGTGGAGGCCGTCAAGGTCTCCAAGAAAGGAAGGACATGCGCCACGAGATCGACCTCGACCCGGCCATGCCCGACCTTGTCGGTCGGGCATCTTGCCGCCAACTCGCTTTAGGTGATCGGACACCACTGCGTCTGAGCACGCAGCCGGTCGAGATTAAAGCGGAGAAGGTCTCGATTCGATGAGCTGGCGGGCGAAGGCCTTCAACATCGGCCCTGCCCCCGCCGTGGTACTTTCTATTCGGTGACTTCTTCCCGCCTCGCCCACACCGACGCCACGGCGCCGTCGTCTCCTCTCGTCTTTCTTCACTCGGCACGGGCCACCTCCAGGCCCGTCTTCTTCTTCGAGGCGGCCTCGGCGGCCCTTGCGACCTCGGCATCGGCCTCTCCCTCTCCGTATCGTCAGAGAGCGCCTCAATAATGAGACCGGCAATCCGGTTGCATATCCCCGACCGTACACTACGATTCTCCACCACCCGGTCGCATCACGAAAATCACACAAGATGAAACACATAGCGAGAAGAAACAACGGTGAGACACGGTATAAACCTATACCTTTGGGAAGGATATAGGGAGCTTGGAGCCCGCGTATAAGTATGTAATCTGAATGCGGTATCTGCTGCCGGTCGGACGACCTCGGCTGAGGTGCCGTCACCAACTGGCTGAGGTCGGCCACCACCACGGGTGCCTTGCTCGGCTCAGTCCGCCTCGCCTTCTTTGCCGGTGGCCCCTGGCTCGGCGACTGTGTTGGAGGAGACGAAGCCGACACCTTCGCCTTCTTACGAGAATCGAGCTTCACTGCACAATAAAAAGAGAAGTTGATTAGCACAATGACATCAAATATATGAGGATATAAGGAAAAAGGGGGGTGCCCTCACCCCGATCCGACCCCGATCCGGAAGCTTCCAACCTATAAATGCTCAGCCGGCATCATTCAGGTCGTCCTCGGTGAAACTACAAGATATTTCACCAAACTTATTGAGCTCATCCTCTATGGCACCCAAGGACTTACACTTCACATCCCTCATCCTGCCCAGACCCCAATTATAACTCGGGTGCCCATCAGCCCGCAAAAAGAAGAACTTACTTTGCCACTGGGGCACCTTCGAGGGGACAGTCACCCTGAACGCCTACCGAGGTGACAAGTAGTACACACCTCCTGTATTCTTGACGCTAAAAAAACGCATCAAGACTTCGAAAGAAAGCTTCTCACTGAGGCCATAACAGGCAAAACCTAGCCCAACCACCGACCTAATGGAGTTCGGGGTCAACTGGCATATCGGAATTTGAAAATATTCTTGAATGCTCAGGGGCCAATGGGAACCTAAGGCCGGCCTTCAAGGCGTCAACATATACGGTAATAAATCCTCCCAGGAGAGGCCATAGCTCTATCCCGGATTGCGGCGAGCACCACCATGCCTCCGTCGAATATGGAATTCACTTTGCTATTGCATGCAAAATCGGCGGCGGAGAGGCGACCTGGCGTCCACGACCTTGTACTTATCCCGGACAGAGGGTATCGCGGAACCTAGCGCTAATACCCTAGACCTACCCATCAAGGTATGGCGGTGTAATCCCAATCTCAAACTCACTATCGGGAGGAAGATGATCGGGCGGATCCGGGCGTGAAGATGATGAGGAAGACATACTTACTTTTTCAAATATGGCTTTTCTTCAACTTCGCAAGGTTCTGAAAGATGATCAAAAGCTTCTCCGATTCGAAAATTCTCTCTGAGGATAAAACAGATGAAGATGAAGGAAGTGAACAGTTTCTTTATCTCTGGCCTATTTAAAGTACAAATAGGCGCCCAAAACTGCCTATTCAACTTCCCACGTGGCCAACCATGACTTGACGTGAGGCAGACGCGCGCATGGTTCGAGCGCCAACTAACCGCCTGGCACATATGACGTATTCTAGGACGCGCAGACATGCCAGTCTAATCGTGCAATCATCACTCTGGCTTCAGCCCGGTCAACTCAGTTCGGACCTCGGCAAATTGTACAAATCAGTCCAGAGCAATCCATCTAAGTTCGGACCTCGGCAAACTGTTCGACTCAATCCGGAACGGTAAATCGCCAGCTCAGTTCGGACTTCGGTATTCTATTAACGAAAGGACACCACCATCCAACTTCGGATAGTTCAGTTCAGACCTCGGCATTCTCCTAACGAAAGACCGCCGTCCAACTTCAGCCCGGTTACCCCACCTCGCACGTCGTCCAAATCAATACGGACTTCGACAAATCACCCGGTCGATTCGGACCTCGACATTCTCGGCGACGAGGATATCGCCATCCACCGGACAACTCGGTTCGAGACTCAACAAATGGTCTAGCATAATCCGGGACGGCGAAACATCCAACTCAGTGCGGACCTCGGCCAATCATCAGATTCCAACCCCAACATCAAAAAGGCAGGAAAATCCTCGACGATGACCTCAGCCGAGCAACAACCAACCTCGGAAAAATACATCCTTAACCTCACCTCGGTGTAGTTGTTACTCGACTAATTGGGGGGCTATGATGGGATATAATGCGGGAAAACGTATGTTAACCCTCGCCCCGAGGATCTATCTTGGGTGTTTAATTCACCATACATTGATTATAAACCTAGCATGCGTCTATATAATTAAATCGCAACACGTTAGGGTTTTCACGTGTTTACCTTTGGATCTGAAGAGGTCGATGGAGCGAGATGAGCGGATCGGACTCGTGCTTTGACCTTCGGGGACAGTATCCCGATTGCCCAATCTCCAACGTCGAGTGAGGACGATCTATGGAGAATGCTTCGGAAAATCACCCAATGACTCTCTCAAAACTCACGAAAAATTCTCACAAGCAAGGCTTGTAATTCTCGAAAATAGTGTAGGATTAATGAGCATTAACCTAGACTTTATCTCATACCTTATATTTATAATGCACTATCTTAATCCTATATGGAATATTACCATAATCTATGGAATATTACCATAATCTTAGGATTATTTCCATACTCTCAGGATTATTTCCATACTCTCAGGATTATTACCATAATCTTATATGGAAAGGATCTATGCATATACCATAAATATAATAATATCCTTGTGGGATAAAGAGAATAAAATCTTTCCTTTGAGAGCACATAGGGGCCGATTTTCTTGTAGCTATGGGCACGGATGGGCCACCAGGATCAAATGCAAGGAATAAAGATGGGCCTCAAATAAATTAATTATCTTATGTTCACTGTAACATAAATTAATTTATAAACATTTATTCATGCCACTAGAGAATAAATCTTGACTTACCCCTTTATTACCGAAGTTGAGTCGGGCTTGCACTTAGACATTCTGAATCCCGTGTTATCGAGCGTCCATTAATCATTTATAGCAATCAATCGCTTAAAACGATTAATAACTTTATTTCCTTAAGTAGTACCACTCAACCTTATTATTGTACTTGAGCTAACTCAACTGCGGGGTTTAGTACAATAAACCTTTGAGCTCCTTAAGGGGCGTCATCATCCTAAGCGGATACGGTGACTCGACATGATAACTAGCGTGACATCAAGATCTTGCCACCACCCAAGATCGCGAGAATCTTGGGTTAGAACATATAACCTCACTCATAACAAGTCAAAGCGATGGTCGACAACTCATACTCACCTAATACCTTATCGAGGTTTAGATCATCGTAAGTCACCGAGATCTTGGTTCTTCACGACGGTCGAAAGAAGAACACATCTCACCGTGATCCTTCAATACGTGCGAGACGTATCGGCATAGATAAGTAACTAAGTCAAGTCACTTCTTATCTATCTGCGGCTAAACCGACAACTCGTCCTTAAGTTGTCTCACCAGTGAAACTTTTATATCTCATTAAGCTCGACCAATCATACGGACTTACGTGATCTTCTACACCTTCGTATGATCTAACTTATATATGAGATAAGGGGACACGAGATATATGCAATCAAGTATTCAAATCGATAGGAGATTGTAATAGTGGTAACGAGAAACATTGTATACAAGCTCAACCAAACCGCTTTCAAGATACAAATCCAACAATCTCCCACTTATACTAAAGCAAACTTTTAGTATACAATGTGTCTCTACTAGCTATTACAAACAACCATCACTTTGCTTCTCCCACTTATACAAAAGTTTCCTTTCTAAGTGGGTGCCATCAAGCGCAATCCAAGTCCTCTAACGTGTCCATCGTAGACTTTTGCGGCGGGCTCTTCGTGAATGGATCCGCTAGATTTTCCGTCGTATCAATCTTTTCAATCAAGACGTCACCTCGCCTAACGATTTCTCGTATGACATGGTACTTTCTCTCTATGTGTTTGGTCGCTTGTGGGTCCGTGGTTCCTTCGAGTTTGCCATCGCACCGAGTTATCACAAGAAACTATGATACTCTTGGGCAAACCAGTACCACATCTAGATCCATGAGGTAGTTCTTGAACCATACAGCCTCCTTAGAAGCCTCCAAGCGGCTACATATTCGCTTCCATGGTAGAGTCCGCAATGCATCGCCGCTTTGCACTCCGCCAGATACGACTCCACCTCCCAAGGTAAACACATGGCCCGAGGTTGACTTTTTCTCATCACGGTCGACTTGAAACCGAGTGCAGATAACCCAAAGGCATTAGACTATCTGCATGGTAAACTAGCCTATAATCTCGAGTCCTTTCGTGTGCTTGAGTATATGCTTTCTTCGCAATTCAATGAGCTTGTCCAGGTTAGATCGATATCAGCTACTATGCCTCTTGATAGCGAGATATCGGTCTCGTGCATAGCATTGCGTGCATGAGACTTCCTACGGCGAGCGTAAGGAACTTGTCTCATTTCCTCTATCTCCTTTGCGGTCATGGGTGATGCGTCTTAGATAAAGCGAACGCCATGTCCGAAAGGTAGCAATCCTTTCTTGGCGGTCTCGCATACTAAAGCAGTAATTACAAGATCAATGTAAGGCGCTGAGATAAGCTCAACATTTTCTTCTTGCGATCTCGGTAAACCTTGATCCCAAGAATGTACGCTGATCTCCTAAGTCTTTCATTTGAAACCGATCGGATAGCCAACTCTTTCGTCGATAACGACTTCACGTTGTTGCCAACTAGAAGGATGTCATCTACATAAAGTGCAAGAAATACCACATCACTGTTGACATCTAACCGATACACACAACTCTCGCTAGCAACTGGGTAAATCCATGGACTTTACCACCTCACAAAGCGTAAGTTCCATGATCGGGAGGTTCGCTAAGTCCATAAATGGACTTCTTAAGCTCCATACTAGATGCTCTTCACCTTTACCACATAACCTTCTTTGCATATAGATGTCTCTACCTTCCTCAAGGTAACCGCTTAGAAAGCGGTTTTAACATCCATTTGCCAAACCTCTAGGTTCAAGTGGCTGCTATGGCTAGAAGAATTCGATGGACTTGAGCATTGCTACAGCGAAAAGGTCTCATCGAAATCGATGCCCTCAACTGAGTGTACCTTTCGCCACAAGCCTCGGCTTTAAAAGCGAAACCTCTCCATCGAATCTCTCTCCTCTTGTATATCCACTTACTACCTATGGCTTCCTCGCCATCCGGTAGAGTGTCTTTTCATATACATCCATAGCCGTTATGGACTCCATTTCTAAGTCCATAGCGGTGTGCCATGATCTTGCATCAATATCTTGTATCGCCTCCTTGTATGTCCATGGGTCGATTATTGCATGTTCGCTGCGGGACTAAATCCAAGATTCACCCACGAACATAAATCGCTCGGGTTGACGAACAACCTCCCACTACGACGAGGTTCTACAGCACAATGGCAACGGTGGGTGCAGATACTTGTGGTTCTCTAACTTGCATAACTTGCTGTGTAGGTACCACTTATGCGGTCGGTATCTCCAATGAACTCGACCCACTTCAATTTCTTGAAGTATCCGTGTCGATCCTCCCACTAGACTCGACATCTCGCACTTCGCCTAATCGGTGGTGGAATACGATCATCTTCTAATTCTTGAAGAATGATTTCAACTTTGGACTTATGATTTTTCATATAATCCTCTTCTAAGAATCGGGCATTAGTGCTAATAATGACCTTCGATCCTTAGGACTATAGAATAAACCACCTTCGTTCCTCTAGGATAGCCAATAAACACGCTTGCATCGATCTAGCCTCCAACTTGTCGACTTTCTTGTTCAAAGACGTGTCTTTGATCGCCCCATATCTTTATGTGGCTTAAACCGGGCTTCATGCCCAAACCACAACTCGAAAGGGGTCTTTTCGATCGACTTGGACGGTACTAGATTTAGCAAGTATGCCGCCGTCTCTAAGCATATCCCGAACGAAATAAGCGATGTAGCATAACTCATCATAGATCTAACCATTTCCAAAGAGTCCTATTTCTTCGCCCCGACACACCATTTTGTTGTGGTGTGCCGGTGAAATCTTGTTGGGATGTAATCCCACACTTCACTAGATAGTCCATAAACTCGTTCTCGAGGTATTCGCCACCGCGATCGAACGCAGATGACTTGATACTTTACCTAGCTTCGCTCCACTTCCGCCTTTAAATTCTTTGAATTTCTCAAAGCATTCGGACTTGCGGTGAAGCGGTATACGTATCCGCACTCGAGTAATCGTCAATGAAAGTGACAAAATACTGCATTCTCCACGAGCTTGTGTGGACATCGGTCCACATAGGTCGAATGGACTAACTCCAACATTTCTTTGGCTCTATAACCCTTCGCTTTGAAGGTCCGGTCGACATCTTACCTTCTATACAGATTCGCAGACCGGGAACGAAGTAACCGTGAGATTACCCAACGCCCATTCTTAGCCGGTCTTTGGATCCTATTTAGATTGATGTGACCTAATCTAAGATGCCGAGAAAAGTAGAGTCATCTTCTGAAGAAAACTTTCTCTTTTAGGGTTTGATGAAGATGCAACATAGTTATAGGTATTATGTTTTGCATAAATAGATAAAGCGAATTATATAAAGTGCCAACACGGATAACTTCGTCATTTCTTATGATAGAAACACCACTATCAAAAATAACGAATATCCATGAGTAAATAATTTGAAACAGAAACAAGGTTCCACGAAAATCCGCACATATAAAACGCCTTTCAAAACTAAAACTGTTGTCCCAAAACATAAAGAACATCTCCAACCGCAATGCCTTCGACTTTCGCGCGTTGCCCATGGAGATCGTTATCTCGCCATCAAACAGCTCCCTTGTCCGCAGAACCCGCAGGTGTAACAAACATGATCGATTCGCCAGTATCTACTACCCAAGAATGGGTAAAACAAGTCGCTAAACATGTTTCACATTAAAGCAAACGGCTTACCTTGAGCCTCGAGCATAGGGCACTTGGCCTTCCAATGCCAGTCTTACCGCACTTCAAGCACTTGCCTTCTCCTTCGGCTTCTTCAAGCCTCCGTGGCAACCATGTTCTTCTCCCATTACTCCCACTATTTCCTTGCCTTTACCACCTTTGGCACCCCTTTTCTATTTCCATTTTGCGATGAAAATTTTGGGCCCTTAGATGTGCTAGCAAGAGCATGTGCTCCTTTTCCCATAACTCCTTCCGCACAACGAGATCATTAAGCAACCGACTAAGTGTAAACTCGGTCTTGCTCATGATCGCATTCACGCGAAGTTCTCAAAAGACTTGGGCGGTGTATTGAGGATGATATCGACCTTGGCCGCCGTCAATACCTCCTCCCAACCGATCAAGACTATCCATGAGATGAGTCATGTGGGAGACATGTTCATGGACCGAACTTCCTTCTTCCATCTTACACGCCAAGATTTCTCTCATTGTGTGGAAGCGATCGTCCGATCCGATCGCCCAAACTTACTCTCGAGACTTGACCAAATATCGATCGCGTCGCCATCGATCGATGTGCAGTACCGCAAGTCTTTGGATATCGTAGTCATCATATAGCATTTAGCCATATTGTTTGACTTATTCCAAAGTCCGCTTGTCTCGCCATTGCTCATTAGTCGATCGTCGATAAGGCATCGGGTTTAGGAGTAGTGAGAACAAACATGTGTTCTTCAATGATAAGAACATATTCCATGTTTCGTTTCCACTCGATGAAATTTGGACCGATAACGGATTTTGCGAGCATATTGATAATCGGCGTAAGAGACATATCTGAAACGATAATGTAAACACATAAGCATACGATCGCAAATAATTCGTAACAATAATATTGTAACCTTTTGATAAAACAATATTAATTGAAACCTCCAATCGCCCAAGGAATCCCACATGCAAGCCACGCGTGTGGCGTTTACATGAATCCTCGACTGACTAAAATATACCTTTAGTCGTTTAATTTCAATCCATGTCAACTTATCCTTATGACAAATGAAATTAATGATTGGACCTTACTAGACCACATCACTATCGCAAGAAGGGACTTCGCGGGAAGTTGTACTTGAGGTGATGTCTAAGCAATGACCACAATTTTAACAGCAGAAAATGAATTCTTAGAATTGGTATACTCACTCGGACCATACCGCCCAATTCAAATTCTTTTGTTATCTCATTTTATATCTATCTCTAGAGAACTTATGAAAATCGCACATGCAAGCCACGCGTGTGGACGTTTACACATGAAACTCCCACTTCTCAATAGATTTAAAATGTTTTATTTAGAAATCTCATCTAACAAACTTATGATAAGCAAAGCAAAGCAAGCCACGCGTGTGGGCGTTTACTCACGGTCGCCTCACTTTGTTTAGAGATCAAAAGTGGAGGTCTTGACATTTTAATTTGAAAAATTAATTTGTCGGGTTGCTTGCTTAGTCTTTTATTCAAAAGGTTTGTCCATGCAGATCACGTAATCTAGCATGCTTTTCTATAGAACTCAACATGTAAAACATGCTCAGCGAATTCTAAAATATGCTTGATAAACGCGATAAACCTAGCATGCTTACTATGCGCATCCAATTACGTAAAACACTTAAAGGTTTGTCAACGTAATATAAACATACATAGCATGCTACTGCATAATTTAAACATCCACGACATGCATATGAACGATAAAATAAAATAAAGCGCTCATCGCGGCCCAATCGTGAAACCCACATTTAAATCTAATCTATTACATAGATTTACAAAGTGCAATTAAACTTGAAAACGGGCCTCGCGTGCTCGCACGGACCGGATTCAACAAATGGGCCTCGCGTGCGGGCGCGGGCCGAAAAACTGAAAACGGGTCCGGGCGGATCGGCTTCATCTGGCGGGCCGCTGAGGGCGAGCCCGGCCGCGCCCGCCTCTTGCGTGCGCCGCGCGCGTGTTCTCGCGGCTACCTCGCTGATCGCTAATGTGACCGCGACCGTCGAAAGCACGCGCGCGGCCACGCCCGGCGCCGAACGTCGATGAGAGACGTCGTCGCCCGGTGCCGAAACCGCGACCGCGAGTCCGCTCGCGGCACCGGGTTTCGCGCGCAACGCGCGCCCGCCGCTAGCTCGCTCGCCGCTTGCTTCGCCGCGATCAGATCTCGCGATCGCCGATCGCTCGCGTGGCGCCAGGATCTCGTCGTGAACGCACGCCTGCCGCCGCGCCCCTCGCGATCGCCTCGCGACCGCGAGGCTCGGCCGCGAGATACCGCCCGATATTGCCGAAGCTACCGTTTTCCGTCGTTTCGTTCTTCGTTCTTTCGTCTTCGTTCTTCTTTTACAGATAAGATTTACATAATAAAATCTAATCTAACCACGGATTTTCTCGTGGTGTAAAAACAAAATCCGACAAAATAATAAACGAGCCACGATGAACGACAGATCCACAATTAAATAAACGCACGTAATAATCAAACGTGAATTAATCCAACAGAGCCAAGATTCTGATCCCAGGCTCTGATACCAATTGCAGGGAAAACGTATGTTAACCCTCGCCCCGAGGATCTATCTTGGGTGTTTAATTCACCATACATTGATTATAAACCTAGCATGCGTCTATATAATTAAATCGCAACACGTTAGGGTTTTCACGTGTTTACCTTTGGATCTGAAGAGGTCGATGGAACGAGATGAACGGATCGAACGGATCGGACTCGTGCTTTGACCTTCTGGACTGTATCCCGATTGCCCAATCTCCAACGTCGAGTGAGGACGATCTATGGAGAATGCTTCGGAAAATCACCCAATGACTCTCTCAAAACTCACGAAAAATTCTCACAAGCGCTTGTAATTTCGAAAATAGTGTAGGATTAATGAGCATTAACTAGACTTTATCTCATACCTTATATTTATAATGCACTACCTTAATCCTATATGGAATATTACCATAATCCTATATGGAATATTACCATAATCCTATATGGAATATTACCATAATCTTAGGATTATTTCCATACTCTCAGGATTATTTCCATACTCTCAGGATTATTACCATAATCTTATATGGAAAGGATCTATGCATATACCATAAATATAATAATATCCTTGTGGGATAAAGAGAATAAAATCTTTCCTTTGAGAGCACATAGGGGGCCGATTTTCTTGTAGCTATGGGCCTGGATGGGCCAGCCCAGGGATCAAATGCAAGGAATAAAGATGGGCCTCAAATAAATTAATTATCTTATGTTCAGCCCAGAACATAAATTAATTTATAAACATTTATTCATGCCACTAGAGAATAAATGCTGACTTACCCCTTTATTACCGAAGTTGAGTCGGGCTTGCACTTAGACATTACGAATCCTCAGATTATCGAACGTCCATTAATCATTTATAGCAATCGATCGCTTAAAACGATTAATAACTTTATTTCCTTAAGTAGTACCACTCAACCTTATTATTGTACTTGAGCTAACTCAACTGCGCAGGTTTAGTACAATAAACCTTTGAGCTCCTTAAGGGACGCCATCATCCTAAACGGATACGGTGACTGACACGATAACTAGCGTGACATACAAGACCTTGCCACCACCCAAGATGCGGAGAATCTTGGGTTAGAACATATAACCTCACTCATAACAAGTCAAAGCGATGGTCAAGAACTCATACTCACCTAATACCTTATCGAGGTTTAGATCATCGTAAGTCACCGAGATCTTGGTTCTTCACGACGGTCGAAAGAAGAACACATCTCATCGTGATCCTTCAATACGCTCGAGACGTACCGGCATAGACAAGTAACTAAGTCAAGTCACTTCTTATCTATATCTGCGGCCCAAACCGACAACTCGTCCTTAAGTTGTCTCACCAGGAAACTTTTATATCTCATTAAGCTTGACCAATCATACGCACTTCGTGATCTTCTACACATCGTATGATCTAACTTATATATGAGATAAGGGACACGATATATGCAATCAAGTATTCAAATCGATAGGAGATTGTAATAGTGGTAACAGAAACATTGTATACAAGCTCAACCAAACTGCTTTCAGTACACAAATCCAACAATATGGCCTAACCGCTAAAGCCCAACAGCAGGCCCACGTGAACTGGGCATGGCCTAGCTACTTCGGCTACACGGTTTGGCCCAAAAGCCCAACACCTAAACCCTATTCAAGTTTAACCATATCCCATCGATATCAAGGAGATATTGGAGGAGATATTCAAGGATCGAATCTATCTTCAGAGATCGGATCACATAGTAATCGGTAGAGATCCACAACATGTATAAATAGAGGTTAGATTAAAGGTAGAATGGTTGGCAACTATTTGAATACTCGAGCTTTTAGATACACTCATTGTAATCGCTATAGTGAAAGTATTGAGGAATCACCTCCGTGACGAGATCTTTCTTTTGATCGAACCTCGTAAAAGCCTCTCGTGTTCTCATCGCTTTCATAAATCTCGCACACACAAGATTTATCAACCCGTAAGCTAGAAAGTGTATCGACTGATCGCAGAGAGTAGTTAGAGTTTCCTAGCACTAACAAGCGTAGGAAGGAACGTCGCGTTAGACGGGATATTGTAAGATGACATCAGTATCTGGTTTTATTCTTGTTCCCGTAAACAAGACCTAATCCAGAGTTAGTGGATTGACAGAGCAATCAGTCCGTGGACGTAGGAGTTGATATTCCCAAACCACGTTAAAATTAACGTGTTATTTACTTTATGTACTGTATTTTATATTACATGTTATTGAACTGTCATCATCAGCACACATTAGCACATCATTGATTTGAAACACTCTTATTAGTATCCGTTTGATACTGAAGAGAAAAACTTAAAACTGACTAATCATTATCTTGGCTAAGTTTTATGAATCAGTTTTTTAAGGAAAACCAACAACCACCAATGCAAGCACATAAGTTATCAGTCCAACTGACCAGCTGTCTCAGCAGTTAGTAGGTTTGCTAACTGATATCACTCAACTCAAGACTTACCCTTATCTAAACTGATCAAGAAGATCACATTAGTACTGAATATACATTCGACTGCTACTCGCAGTAGCTACCAATCTTCAATAAAGAAAAAGTTTTAAATTTATCTTACTGATATATTCCTCTCATACATCAGATTGTACCCAACGGAACCCATCAATATATATACAATAAATACATTTATGATTCTAATATCACGTGTAAGAATTTGAGTTAATTAGTGATATCTAGCACCTTTATCAGCGCTTAATTAATAGTGTTTGTATACTACGATAGAGTTTGTTTCGTCATTGTTCGCACTTGCACCATAGTCATCAAGTGAGCTACATGAGGCCATGGGGTCCATGGATCTCCCAACTTTTTCAAAAGATTATTATATGCATATTTAAAGTGTATAAACGCATTGTATGTGGTGGGTTGGTTAAGAGTGTTGACTTTCTCCCACTTTTTCCAAGTGCCCGTGTTCGAATCCTTTTGATGCTCTTCTTTAAAAAAAATTATTTCCTTTTCTTTAAGCCATTTATTTCTTTTTCTTTCTCTTTATTTCTACTTTGTCTCTTTATTTTCTTTTCTTTTTATTTCTCTACTTTGTGTTCTTTCTTTCCTTTTTTTATAATTTATTTTACATTGATAAAATAATATATATATATATATAATAAAATTTTATGTATAAATCAATATGATCAATCAAATTTTTAAAAGATTATGATAAATTTATTATAATAGTCATAGGTAATATTTTTAAAATTATTCTAATAAGCTTTATATGTGAATTAATTTTAGATTCAATTGTTGATTTATAATGGGTACAAGAAAATCAAAATTTGAGTTTTGTAAGATAATATCATTTACAATATTAACACTTATATAATTTTTTATTATTTTAATTTTGTAGCTATTATCGATTGATTGTTTAGTTAATTATAAATAAATTTTATAAAATGAATTACACTATTATTTAAATTACTATTGTTTTTTATTATATTTTTAAAATTATATCTTATTAACTTTTAAAGTTATAATTAGTTGGGGCCCCCAAGAAAAATTTCCTGGCTCCATCATTGACCATAGCATATATATATATGATAAGCATTTTTGAATATACTACTCTCACTGCTACAAATTTGACATATTTCTACATCACATATACTACATTTTTTGAAAAATTGTAGTTTTGTATGCGAAAATCGTTCATGTGTAGATTACGCTTTTTAAGTACCCTAATCTATACGAAGCAATAGCTCCAGTTAACCAAAAATCGTATTGTATGTGTGAGTTTTTTTTCCCTTATGACTACAGTTAACAAAAAAAAAACATATTGTATGTACGCGTTTTTTTCCCTAAGACTATAGTTACCTTAAAATCGTAGTGTATGTGCATGTATTTAAATACTTAAGAACCATCACAGTACAAAAATAGTAGTTCATGTGCATGTATTGAAATACATAAAACCACAAATATTGTGCAAGAATTAAGGTGCCATCATTGCTATACAATGCCAAAAAAATCTTAAGCACCTTAGGCATGAGTTATGAGAAAATCTCATTTTGTGATTCAGATCCAATTTCAGGAAATTCTATAATATATACATGTGGTAAGCATTTGCTATTTTAAAATTTTATTCTGATATGATAAGTTATATGTCATTTTGATACATTTTATTGATTAGTTAGTCACTTATTCAAGAGTTCAAGGAGTGTATCACTGCACTTGATCGATTGAGATTTACCTATCCATTTGACATATTATATGTTCCCAAACTAGAACAAAATGCACGAACACATGCTTCAGCAACACGCTTTGAGGGTGTATCTCCTTATCAGTTAGTGATAGCCTCGTGTAATGTATGGTAAGTCATACTTTTTTTTTAATCTTAGTTCATCGTTATGCTAGATATATATTTTCTATGGATTAGGGAACATTAAGTTCTCATTGTAATTGATCCGAAATAAACAGTGTGTCTTTGTGACCCTCTTACTCATCAGATTCATGATGATAGTTGGAAAAATATTGTCAACATGTAAGATTTAATGTTATTTAAGTTATATTTATTTTATTATTCTTTACTTGGAAAACTAATTATCGTTAATTGTTTGAAGGATAATTTTATGTTCAATGCACAATTAGAGAAAAGAGGCAAGAAACAACTAAATTGAAAAATCATAAAGGTGTTTTCATTTACGAAATCTTGATTGTTTTATTTCTTATGTTGATATAATATTATTGACTTCTTTCTAATACTTTTTTGAAAACAATCTCCGAAACAATCTGATTCCAAGCAATGTAGGTTTTTTGTACTACATTTCATGAAAGACATCATTAAACATATTATGAAGAGTGGTTTCATTTCTCTACGTTCACATGTAAGAAATATATATTATTTTTTCTCTAATTCAATATAAAATCTTTAGTATTGTTTTAATCATTTTTTCATATAAGATAGTGGTAGTAATAAAATTTTGAATTATTAATAGTTTCAAAAAATGAACCATTCTCGAAGGATATTGATGAAATTCTTGTTGAGTGAACAAATCGTGTACTTCATTATATTTAGTATTGTTGTTGGAGTTTTATCTGTTAATTCTAACAAAACTACAATGTTTTGGACTTTTGCATTTTAGATGGGGGTAATTGTAATTCATCGACTTTTTACTTTCTATTGATATTCAGTAATTTTGCAATTAGGCTATGATATTTTGGTGTTCAACGTAATGAAATCATGAAAGTTTTAATCCCGTTCATTATTTTTGGATTATACGTTTTTTGCATGTTTTAAACAAAATAATTAATTAAGTACTATATTACTTTAACAACTGTAGTAAATTAACTATGATTAATAATTGTAGTCAATGACAAACAAAGACTACGATTTTTTATCCAAAATATGCAAGTAGAATTCTCGAATAGACTACAGTTCCAAAGAAATTAAATACGATTATATATAACCGTAGTTTATGAAAAAAAAAAGACTTTGATTTTTATCTAAAAAAGGTAGTAGAAGTCTATGACAAAAAAGACCATGATTTTACTAAAAAAACATAGTAGAAGTCTCAAATAGATTACGCTTTGAAGAAATTAACTACGATTTTTCGTTGTAGTCTATGTCCAAAAATAGACTATGGTGTTTAACTATACCGTAATCAATTATACCATTTGAATACAATATATAACCGTATAGTGAATATACGTTCTGAGCCGCATAAGTCTACCATTGATTGTGCACATAGGCTATGGCCCAAAACCGCAAGCGTAGCATATATTTGTACTAGTAATCTCTCCATTTTATATTGGATGAAGGTGTGCTTTGTTAGTTCATTTTGGAAAATAAGTTTAACTGGATTTCTGTGGTCTACTACACGTACTTAGTAATTAGAGTTTTTCTTTTGTTTATTTATTTGGGGTTGGTGGTGGCCTCTTTTATTTGTTAGGTAAACGTAATATTGTCGGTATACTGTACTGGTGGGTGACTCGTATAAGTGATAATATGTTTGCCTCGTAAACTACATGTGCACTTACATTTATATATTATATATGGGGGGAGAGATCATATGAGAATAGATAATCGTGTGAGAAATAAGAATGAAATCCAGCCTTTTAACTAATGAGATCTATGGTCTAGATTAGATATTGTGAATGCTGCAAACGTTCATATCGTGTGCAATGATTTAAACTGAATTCGATTTTAGTAAGGGTAAGTTTGTAATTATAGATGATATAAAAAAGGCAGTTGCTACAATTATGGGATTAGGTAGTTAATGAGTTTGATATGATTTTTTTTAATTTTCGCAAACTGAGTATTGTTTCTCGTATTCTTACTTTAATATATGATATGGCTAATGTATTATATGATATAAATAATTATAATGCTGTTTTATATGTGTTTTTAATATGCTACATGTATATATTTATATGCTACGCCAATAACAATATGTGATATAGAATTTCATCTGTGGAATAACAGAACAATGAGTACAATATATAACTTGATTCAAATATATAATTATATGCTACATATGAAACAATATATGATATAACACATTACATATGCGTATTAGATCATCACAGTGCATATATATTTTTAATGTGCTACATTTATATAACTGTATGCTACACCAACAACAATATATGATATAGAATTTCATCCGTAATAACGAACAATGGGTACAAGACATAAAACATGCTAAAATATATCTATATATGCAGATATGAAACAAGATATGCTACATAAACCTATGCAACATGTACTTAATCGTATGCTTTTGTTATATAATGTACAACATAAAACAAGATATGATACAAGACATTACATATGCGTATTAGATCATCACAGATCATATGTTTTTTAGATATATGCTACACCAAAGTAAAAATATATTATGTTTTAACAAGATATGATATACCAAAAACACTATATGCTACACAAAAACAAGATATGCTACAAATATAAACTAAATGATATGTTCCAAATCATATGTTTATTCAAACATCATAATGTTTAATCAGCATGTACACAATCATATGATATTCTTACTTTAATATATGATATGGCTAATGTATTATATGATATAAATAGTTATAATGCTGCTTTATATGTGTTTTTAATATGCTACATGTATATATATATATATATATACTACGCCAATAACAATATGTGATATAGAATTTCATCTGTGGAATAACAGAACAATGAGTACAATATATATAACTTGATTCAAATATATAATTATATGCTACATATGAAACAATATATGATATAACACATTACATATGTGTATTAGATCATCAGAGTGCATATGTGTTTTTAATGTGCTACATTTATATAACTATATGCTACACCAACAACAATATATGATATAGAATTTCATCTGTGTAATAACCGAACAATGTACAAGATATAAAACATGCTACAAATATATCTATATATGTCAGATATGAAACAAGATATGCTACATAAATCTATGCAAAATGGGTTCGATCTATAGTTAAATTAATTCGTGTACTAATTTAAATGTGGATTTTGAAAATTTGAATTTTGGATAATCGATTTTGAAATCGAGATTAATTTTGATTTGAAAATCTAAATTTGTGTAATTTGGAAATTGAAATCTATGAGACTCCTTCACCGGCCACTGGCGGCCGCCGCATCGGGCGTGAGGGTGAAAAAGGGAACGCCGGCTGACGTCGGGAACGCAGGGCGTGCACGAGCGCAGCGTCGTTGATTGATTCTTTTCAAATCGAAAATAGGAATTTTCGGAAAAGAAAAGGAAATCGAATCAAATTCTGGAATTGGAATCTGGTTTTTGTTAATTGGTCTCGCCGGGAAAAATATGCTCAAATCTTTCCATAGATCATGTATTGCATATTTCTCAATTTTACCCCTTTTCCGTTTTTACAGTGTACAATGGTTCAACATTTTTTTTTTTTGAATTTGTTCAATGTTCAACATATTCACCGTAGATTTAATAAAAATCAATGGTTGGGATTTATTCTCATTTCTTACACTTAATACCTTTCTCACCATAACCCTCCCCTTATATATGGTGTTTTCAGTGTGTGTATATTTATTTATTTATTAATTATGTCATTTAATATAGTGATATAATGATACAATAAATGATCTCGTACCTCTTTGCTATCCATACATGTGTTATAATGTGCACTTTCACATTCGAAAATAATATATATAATTTTTCTTGATGGCTTTTTGGTTCAATTTGCGCTGGTGCCCGAATTACGCAATTGATAAAATTGATTTATAAATTTTTACTTTCTTGGAGTGGGGAGGGGGCCCTGGGCCTGGGGATTGATCCCTAGACTTATTTGTTAACACATAAATTTTCACTTCTTGAATGTCCCTCAACAAGGCAATAAAAATTAAAGTTGGGGCTCAATATATAACAAAACCTAATAATTACAGTCTAAAATGAATGAATACATTTTTAGCTTTTACTTATCATGCATGATCGAGACGAAGAAAATCTATCTTACTCAATTTTTGCTTTCAAATAATATTACATGTATCATAACCATATATTTTATATGGTAAGGTCACCGAGTAATCAATAGATTGAATACTAATTTGACGAAGTCACTAGTACTATATTATCCATCAAGACTCAAAATCTGAATTGGAGATTACATGCATGTTTCGAGTCTCTTGCAAAGTAGTCACCTTGCGGCTTCCCACGTTAGAAAATTGCACATCATAATCATATGATATATACCTAGACTTGAAAATTAAATGAAAGAAAGGCAGGCCCCTACTATTGCAAGTGGAAAACTAAGCATAGCTCAGTTTGAACTTGATAAATGTATATTTAAGAGATTTAATTCACCCAAAGTATTGGTTACTTGAGCATTCATTAATAAAACATGTTTTAAATTCTTTTCCCCTTTCGTTGGATCTTCTGATCCTATTGTACGTGCTAAGCATAAAAGTATCTTCGCTTCGAAATTCTCAAATCATGCTTAAAAAGCGGCGGCGTGGGGTGTGGTATTGGTGTATAATATATATGGCAAGATGCATGCATAAACAAGTCTAGCATTTTCGTTTTTTAACTATAAAATATAAAATTTAAACTATAAGTATGGGTGAATCACAAAAATAATTATAGATTATTATAAGAGTCAGATATATTTTAAATAGATATTTAGTCAATAATGACATAGGATAATAAAAATTGTATTTTTAACGGATATTTCTTCAATAAACTATAAGTATGTGCAGATAAAAAAAATGATTGTAAGAGTTAGATATATTTTAAAGTTTTTAAATTATGAGGAGATAATAAAAATGCATAAAGACAATGGCATAGGTTGTAAAAATGCGGTGAGCGTGGATCGAACACGCGACCTTCAGATCTTCAGTCTGACGCTCTCCCAAATGAGCTATCCCCGCTAGATGAGTTGATAATTCAGTTAGATAAAGATCATATTATATCACAAATGATATGTCTTCTACAATTTTAGATGGTAACGTTGCTCGTCACAGTATGACAAGATTTGGATTATGAATTCTTAGTAAAAATTATTCTGATTTGAATTTCTTTATATATTTATATATTATATTTGAAACTCACTTGTTAATAAATTCAAATATATATATATATATATATATATATATAATGGAGGGTTAACGAAAAATTATTTTTATCATAAAATTAAAATTGATGAATTCTTTGTGAAAGTTGATGAATTCTTTGAAAGTTACCGAATCCAAAAAATTAGAATTTTCACCCTCTGAAATTGAACCCCAAGTGAAAAATTTAGAATTTTTAGATTCAGTAACTTTCTCATCGGATGTATCAACTTTCATAACGAATTTATTTTGTTCCTAACAAAATTTTATGGTTATGAGTTCGCACGTTAAAAATTATTCTTAGTTGAACCTCACTTTATATATATGTAATTATATTTAAAACTCACTTGTTAATAAATTCAAATATATATATACATTGGAAATGAGAACTTCAACTTTTTAAGAACTAAGAACTAATGTGATCCATCTATTTTTTATAGTCTAACGGTCAAGATAATTATAACTAGTTTATTATCATCAAATTTTAATGTTAACCATTTAATCTTATAATCAAGGAATTTTATATATTTATTTATAATAACTGTTCTCATATGCACAATCACTCTGATTACATGCACAATAACATGAATTATATGAACATAACAATGAATTAGAATGTGATAGCATGCGCAAGAACTACGATTACATGAACAACAATATGAATTACACGAAAAACGAAGAATAGAATGTGAAAGATCCAAATAGCGAAAATTTAGAGATTTGACTATTTTTATCAATAAATAATTATAAGTCGTTTGATCTTATTCAATTTAACGATGATTATTAGTTCTTAGTTCTTATCTAAGAGGCAGTTCTCTCTATAATCAACCTTCATATATATATATATATAGTTAGGTTCAAATGAGAACCATTTTTTATCTTAAAAACTAAGAACCAAATGAATTCACTATGAAAGTTGATGAATCCGTTGAGAAAGTTATCGAATTCAAAAATTCAAAATTTTTCACCAGGGTTCGAATCCCATGAGGGGGGAAAATTCTATTTTTTTTAGATTCAGTAACTTTCTCAGCGGATTCATCAATTTTCACTATGAATTTATCATTTTTTTGTTTCTCACGTTCTCACGATAAAAATGGTTCTCACGTTAACAATCCCCTATATATATATATGTGTATATATATATATGTATGTGTGTGTGTGTGTGTGTGGTGGTTATTATAAAAACCCTCCTAAACGTATAAACTACGAACTTGTGAAACCGTCTGAATTCGATGTGAAATGTGTCTGAATTCAAAAAAAATATAAATTCGGCCCTCATAGAATTTGAACCCATGTATTTGAATTTATCAAGTAAGGTGATGAATTTACAGTAAATCTTCACGAATCAAGAGCTGAAAATTGTTCCTATTTTATACTTTAAGATTGATTTATATTTGATCATATTCGTATATATATAAATGATATATCAGGTAGGGATGAAATTATTTGTAATAAGTAAGAATAAATTTAAGCCATTGATTTGAGTAAATCAACAGATAATATTAATTTACGTTGTATTACTGTATATAACTATATATGTTATACTTTAGTTTAGATGGATTTATGTAAATGTTATATTAGTAATTTTATTTTATGTTAAAAACTATTATTTCCTTGATTTTAGGATAAACACGGTTATTTTCTTGATTTTAGGGATTTCTTGTAATATATCTTGTAACTTATTATTTTAGATAGATTATATCATGATACTTAATCTTTGAGAATTAATTTGTTATTCAAGCTACATTGAAAAACGCAGGTATAAAAATTTATGTTCTCATTCATATTTGTTTTTCGCTTGTTGCACTGGTAGAATATTTTATAGCATATTTAGTTTATTCATTTTGCACATATACTTTTAATTTCTTTTTTTATTGTTAGTTAATTTGATTTTTGTCGTAGCTTCGAGTTTGCTTTATATATGCACGAATATGTACAACAAACTTACAATTGAAGTTCAATACAAAAATGAAAAATGATACAACCATTATTTTCAGTGTTACATGAATTTTTCTTAGTGCAACACAAAAATATACTAAATAATATTGATTGCATGCTACGTGCACACACACACACACACACACACACACACATATATATATATATATATATATATATAGGGGTTGGTTATAGGGACAACTCTATCTAAGATAAGAAATAAGAACTTATCATCACCCTTGATTTTATCTAATCTAATGGATCATATTTAATTCATGCTTTAAAACAAGTTTGACTATTTTCTATACTATTTTTATGATTTAAAATGTGTTAGGGCATACAGGTCAATGTAAAGATTCGTCCAGCCCTAGTTTTTCGTGCAATCCCGATTTTTCATCAATTCACATTCTCTCTCTGTAATTAATAATTGTGCATACGATATTAATGGTTGTGCATATGATTGTACGTTTTTATGCGAAATAAAACAATAACTAGAAATCAAACTTACATAATTGAGAATTTTTATTTGAATAATAATTAATGTAAAAATAAATTTTTTACCTTAAAATAAAGATCACAAATACAAATTTCGCACTGAAATCCCACAATTAGTGGGTGAAAAAAAGATATACAATTATGATTATTTTTGTGATTAACCTAATATTGATAACTAAATATTAGTTGTGCATTGAACACAAGATGACTCAAGACATCATCCATTATGTGAATGAACAATATCATGCTAGCATATTCGTGAACATTGCACAACGATAATAGAATAATGCATAAAACAACGTTTACTATATTAGGAGTTACAATACAATATATATCTGGTAGTGACCGTTGTGTTCGTGAATCATTATGTTAATTACGTAAACATATTTTCAAAATATGTAGGTTTGCTTCGTGCACAACAAACATTTAAATTGCTCATAAGGTTATTTAATACATGCATAAATCGAATTAAATAAAAACGAAATTTTACTATGAAATTCTCATGAAAATCTACTATACAAGTTGAACATTTCAATACACGAAAATATGTAATATGCTTTCATAAATACCATAAAATTTGAACAAGATAAAATAATAAATATTTATAATTAATCACCTACCATAAATAATTATAAGAATCCCCAAATTTAAGGAATAAATTAGTTACACTAAAAAGCAAAAATACAATAATAACCTTATTAATAAAATCAGAAAAAATATCATAAAATAACATTAAATCTAAATTATCGGATACACCTAGATCTACGCTTAGGATTAGTTCTCATTTCTCAAAATACTTGTGGTTCTCATTTGATCCATTCCTATATATATATATATATATATATATATATATATATATATATAATAACCCTAAAAATTTAAAACTTTAATTGGTGATGCTTAGACCAATTATTTGTGGTACTTAGACCTTAATTAAGTTTAAGGAAACCAATGAAACGAATTAGAATCGATTCAGAGATCGAAAACTAAAGAAATCAAAAACTGGTAACTAGTCCTACCGGATTAGGGTTTTCTGAGTAGCCTGAACATAGAATGAAAGATCGAGAATGAATCTCAACAAACGGATTTCATTTCTAGAATCCTCACACGAAAACATGTGAGAAGCCAAAGAATGAGAATTTTCGGGCATACTTGCCCGGTCAGTCTTAAAATCACTATTTACGAGCCGGAACAACTTCCAGTCCGTGCTAATCATAATAAATTTTGATAACAATCTAAATCATGAAGGAATAAATTATTATGAATTTAGAAATTATAAGAATCAATTTCTGAAAGAAATCCCTGAAGAACTTAACCGAACGTCGGGTAATATATACCAAGAAAACCCTAAATTGATCCGAACGACCCGAAACTCGAACCAAGGGTCTAAATCAATAAATTATGATCTATAAAATTCAAATAAATGTTGAAAGCTCAAAAATTCAATAGAATTTTTGAATGAGCATAATTTAATCGCCAAACGTCGTTTTTCCGCGATAACTCAGAATTGACTTATCGAACGACGTCCAAACTTCATGAAATTTTTATAATCATTGAAATAAGTCATTTGGAGGCTATTTAATAAAATAAAACCTTAAGGTTCCGAGAAATCAATCGAAAGCGCGTTAAAACTTAAAGAGTCGGTATTAACATGCCAAAACGGGTAATTTGACCAATCCACCTCCCAACTACCACCAAGACCACCCCAAATGAGCTAAGGACAGCCCATTAGGCTGTAACACAGTAGCATTTTCGTGCCATTACAGCCTCTCACTTGGGAACCAAAATTCTCTCTCATTTTCAAATTCTCTCCATTGTTCTTCACACTTTGGAGCCTTTAATCCTCCTTCCAAACCCCTCCCACACTCAAATAATATTTCTAAGACCATAGGAAGATATTATTCATCATCCTCTTCCATCCTAATGGAGTGGAATTTTTATTTTGAATTTTTGGGTTTAAAAACCCTAGTTTGCTCCTCATTTTTTTTCATGACTTTAGAGCCCTAAAATTCTCTCAAGCCATGAATGAAAAATTCTTAGAATAATGTTCTAAGGCTACTGTCAAAATTTCATAATTTTTGGAGCATGTTTGATTTTTTTGATTTATGCTTTATTTCTTTTATATGTGATAAAGCATGATTTTATGAATATTATTTGATATTGTTGCTTGTTAATGTATTATAAGCATGTATAATAAATATGGTAATTTTCAGAATATTTTGGAATTTTCTTGTATTTGTTTGATTTTTTTGTTGAGAAATAGTTGAGATATAGTGTTTAATATATGATATGAACATCATATATTAATCTTGAAAATTTTGAAACACTACTCCTATTTTTTCAAAATGGGCAGAATATATTTAAGTATTTTAAGCCATTATTTGATTTTATTTGTTGGAAATAATAGGATATATGATGTTTAGAAATAATATGAACCTAATATGCATTGTTGGGAATTATTGAACACATATGTAAAATATGTGTGAGGAGAAAAATTCCAAGCATTTGGTTCATATTATAAATATTAGTTGATATTTAATGTTAATATTACATGTTTATTTCATATATAAACATATTGTGCAAGATTGGAATTTATTGAATATGTATATATATAAATGTGGAATTACGAAATGATTTAAAGATGAAAACATGGTTTTAAAATTTTAATGCATGATATGAAGTGATATTTCATGTTTAGTATATAGTATAAGCATGATATAATTTTTGTGGAATTTATTGAACACCAAAGCTTACTAATTTGAAATGACCGAAAGTTTGAGACTTTTAACCCATGGTTTAAAAATTTATATGATGATATTGAGTTGGTAATTAAATTCTATAATATGATAGGAGTATAATGTGATTTTATTGGAATTTATTGGATGCATATGCTAATTGTTGCTAATTATCGAAACGTAATAGAATGGCTAAGTATGAGTTTAATTTTGATGATGAATGATGCTATGATAGTAATATGAAACTTTGGATAAATGGTTGTGATTAGGGTGAATGAATGGAACACTTATGCACACTTACACAATGATGGTGTATTATATTAGAAATTAGGGTTTTCTAATGCTTTAGTATAGTTTATGTTGTGTATGGTTTTGTTGATGTTGAATGTTTATGTTTATATTGAACCGACAAACCAAAACCCCAAACGTAAACAACATAATACTATATGTACGAGAACCCAAAAGAAATCGACCAATTTCGATAACTTAAGACGGAATAAACGAGGATCGAAGTTAGACACAAATTAGGGTTTTTCCATTAATAAAAGGATACTCAAACGTGAGTTCCTAAGTTAGAAAAACCAAAGGTCGAGCTACAACGTTAATATTCAATAACGACAACTCAATACGATAATTAGTTGGGCGTTAACATAACTCGCTAACGAATAACGATTATACGACATATGTAATCTCCGACGAGTAAATTAAATAAGCAATGTCGTAATGAGTAAGCGAAGATTCGAACATAAGATGTCGATCCTTATGTCTCAAACATCGAGTTAATATTCTCGAAGTACTTCATTTATTCTTAAGTACTTAGCTATATAATAGCATGTGCTCACTTGAATCATAAATTAAGACTCATCTTTTAATTGTCGTGCGAATACGATAAGTCGTCAAGCATAACCTACTAGGACGTAACTATAATTGTTAAGTCTAGTTAGTGGCTTGAGATAATCCTAAATTACCAATCACAACTCAATACTAACAATCTATAACGAAATAACGCTTAAAAGAGCACTAAGGTGAAGAGTCGATGATAGACTTTGAGTATGTGATTCATAAGTCAAAGTTCACCTATGAGCGATGAAGTAATATAGCTGAATTGGGAATGTAAGATAATAAGAATTATCTTAAAACCATCACATGAAATCATAAAGAAACCGTAATTGGGAACTTAAGTCGTAATTTATAAACGACCATCGATCGATAGAAAGAATCTAAGAAATGTTATTTTCTTATGAAGGGTTTGACCGTACGTAGTCGGCGAGGAGAACAACCACACCCTGCTCACTTAGACTTACTAGCGTTGGACTAGCAGGTGGGCTTTTCTTGAAACAAAATGATTATGCATAACTCAAAGTATGATTTACAAAAGCTTTATGAAATATTATCGTTTGAACTGTTATTGACTGCCAAATATTTATGTTTTGTTGTGTCCATATCTGAGGTTGATTTGTCCAAATGTGGGATGAGAATTGATTGGTATATCCAATGTGGTATGTGAATGAGTTAGTCCACCAACGTTAAAAAAGGGTAACGATCGGATCCGACTTAGTTGAGGACGAACTCGGATGTGTACACGTGTGACTGTGTGTTAAGGTTAGCTACCTCGATCGGTCACGGCGACTATGTGTAGGTGGCCACCCATAGTGCGCGAATGAATGAACGAATGAATGATGAATGAATTACGGATATGGAACAACGTGATAAAATAGTCGGGCCCGACACTTTTGGAAAAATGATAAAATATTTGATAGTACGTAGTCTTTAACTAAAATCCTCATGTGCTATTGTTGGCGCTCAATAACTTTTGGTAAAGAAAATGTTTTCGCAACGAGTCCACCGAGTACTTTTGTACTTAGCCCCGCATCTCGCTTTTGATGTGCGGGTTGAGCAAGGATCGATGATGGGTGCGAGGTAGTGCGAGTAGCGCTTGTTTTGTGGCTTAACTAGAAAGGTTTCTAGAACCTTGACATGCATCGTCATATGCATGTCCACACGCTTATTTGCCGCCTAACTCGATATTGTTTAATGTTTTGATTATAATTGCTTTTATGCAGTATTGAATTGGAGGTCGCACTGTACTTTGAATTTTGCCTCGATTGGGTTTTGTTGAAACCTTGAACCCTTTTGATGTCATTCTGCGACTTGAGTTAGTATTGAATTACTTATCCCTTTTTGCCTATGCGTTATTGAATAGTTAAATGGTTGATTGCCTTGATTAGTTATGTTTATATCCATTGCTTTATTATACCGGTGACGATCCATATGATCTGTACTTCATTGGATAGTCGGTCGTCACAATATAGGGATGGGTTATAATACAAACCCCTTAAAATAAGAAATAAGAATTCATCTTGATCATCCATTTGCCATTAATCAATGGTTCAAGATTAAGTTATCACATTCCTATAATTAAGGACGGTTATTTTCGTAATATTCTCGTAATTACCATTATACCCTAATTTGATTTAATCACAATCACACATCTTCAAAATCAATGGTTCAAATTTGTTCTCATTTCTTATTTTTGCATGTGTTTTTATTTGAACTCAATCTTATATATATATATATATATATATATATAGAGGATAGATCATATAGTACCCAAGCCCCAAATAGTATGTAGTACTCAATCTCATCCACTGCCTAATAGATCCTATGGTTCGATTTTTCAGACTTTTTAAGCTTAATTTCGCTAATTTTCGCTTCATTAAGGGTAGATTAGTAATTTGATTTGTTATGTGATTGCGAAAAACAAACAATGCATTTAGTTGAACAGATAATGCATTGAAATGAACAAAAATGCATGCAATTGAAGAAAATAATGCATGTGATTAGAGCTCGCGCCAGCGTGCGCGCGCGCGCCAACGTTTCGGCCGCCTAACGTATGCTCTTTCTCGCAAAAAACACACTCCAGCTTGCTTGCTCCCACCCAATACGGTTGGGCGCGATGCATTTTATGTTCAAGTGAATGCGGTGTTATGTTATTTCATACGCATTTTTGTATTTTGTTGTGACTCTTCCAAACCCAACGTCTCTACCCAACGTCAAGTGCACCCAGCGCCCTTACCCAGCGTCGGAGCTCACCCAAAGATCCCTACCCAATACCGCTTACTCGCACCCAAAGGTTGGGCGTGATACTGATTTGTGTTCATTTAAATACATTGTCATGTTATTCTCATGCATTATCTCGTGTTTTATTGCATCAACCCAAACTCGGCGCCATGAGACCCCAACGCCACGGACTCCCCTACCCAATACGGGGTGCGTTCCCATTTTGCCCCGAAATAAAAATAGGTTGCCACGTGTCAAATTTTAGTGCGTCCACGTGTTCAAATGTGTGGTCTAGATTGAGTACTACATACTATCTCGGGGACCGGGTACTACGGAACCCAACCCTATATATATATATATATATATATATATAGGGTAAATATCAATTTAAACCCTAAACTATACATGTTTTATCAAAATATTCGAACTTTCAAAATATCAATTTAAACCCCAAACTATCATATTTGTATAAAAATGCTCTTGTATTCAAGATAGTTTGAGATTTAAATTGATACAAATATGATAGTTTGGGGTTTAAATTGATATTTTGAAAGTACATGATATTTTGATAAAACATGTATAATTTAAGGTTTAAATTGATATTTACCCATATATATATATATAGTAAAACGTGTAGATTGTGCAATATCAAATTGGGCAATGTATATAATAAATATGCTACATAATATTTGATTTGTACAACAAGTTAAAGAACTACAATCACTACAAAAATCTATAATGGAAAATGCAGAAGAATCTCTATAATTAAAGATACACGAAATTTGTGAAGATATTTTTTTCTACCATTTTTACACTTATTCGATTTATAAAATTAATTAAATACTGATGTCATCAAGTGAATCTGGACCGTCCATGTAGACATGATTTATTGTTATGATCCATTCTTATTTCTTATCCTTCTAAGCATTCTCACCGTAATCATCATATATATTGGAGGTGGTTCATATGAGAATGAAAATAAGTGTAAAATAAGAATAAATCTAAATAATTGATTTTAATAAATCAATGTACATGATTTATTTTCGTTGTGCTACAAATAATAACTATATGTGCTATAAATTTTACTTATGTTTTTGTCCAATGTTATGTAAGTAATTTAATCTTATAAGAATCGCTTTTCTTCTTAATTTAAGG
This sequence comes from Salvia rosmarinus, assembly GCA_036937905.1. Classification (NCBI taxonomy): domain Eukaryota; kingdom Viridiplantae; phylum Streptophyta; class Magnoliopsida; order Lamiales; family Lamiaceae; genus Salvia; species Salvia rosmarinus. The sequence continues at coordinate 46,477 of JAODLM010000892.1, forward strand.
TAACGGATTGTTTTATCCTTATTTTAAGGATTTTGTAATCTATTATTTAGCTTATTTTCACTAACATTATTTCAATTTCAATACTTAATATATGCAGATTTATTTATGATTCAAGTTAGCAAATCCATGGAAAACTAAAGTAAAATAATTTATATATTGATTCATACACATGATTCAGACTATAAAATTGGTGTACTATTTTCATAATATTTTTTTACTTATTCGTTGCACATACTACTAAAATTTTGAAAATAATTATCATTCATTTTATATGTTGTTATGTACATATACAATATTATTGATGTATATGTGCTATGTAACATATGTATATGTGCAAAAAAAACACTCAAGCGTAATAAAACAAACAAACACAACATATGTACAAAACAAAGAATCAAATTAACTAACAATAATTTACGAAATTTTAGTATATGTGCACAATGAATAAACTAAATATGCTACGAAAATGTTCCACCACTGCAATAAGTACCGAAAAACATGTATAAATGAATACATAATTTTTTTTATCTACATATGTGTAAAATGAATACACTAAAAATGCTACAAAAATATTTCACCAATGTAATAACTTAAAAACACGATGAATCAATAATTTTTTTTTAATATACGTTTTTCATGGTTTTTTGTAGCTTTGATCACAAATAAATTTTCAGATATTAAGTATAGAAACTGAAATAATCTATATAAAATAATAAGTTAAATGATAGATTACAAGAAATTACTTAAAAATAGGTTGAAATCGTGTTTTACCTATATTTAAAGGGAATTTTTTTTAATAATAATAAATTACTGATTTAACCTTGAAAAATATCATGCGAACAAAATTATAGCACATATAACTACAATTTGTAGCAGATTGAAAATAAGTCTTATTCATTGATTTATTAAAATCAATTATTTATATTTATTCTTATTTTTTATAATTCATCCTATATATAATATTTGAAACTCACCGGTTAATAAATTCAAAAAATGAGTGACAACTCACTCCTCCTATCGCCGCCAAATAGGTTTTCCACAGTAGTACCAAAATTCCCTCAAAAGTCAAAAGCAACAACCTGAAAACGAAGAGAATTGAAAATTTTACGGAATTTGGTAAGAGAAATGGATGATCGGAGTGGATATGAGTCTCGATTTAATACATCAAGCTCAGGCTCAGGCAATGTTTCTCTCCCTCTGCTTCTGCCCCAGATTTCCATCTTTTCCTCGAGGCAATCTTCTCAAATTTTTGTTTGGATTTAACATTGTTATATGCGTGATTTGTATGTGAATTTGTTGAACGTCTTCGACTATCAAGAGACAAAACAAAGTGTTCAATAAGGACAAAGAAAGGCCTTCTTGTTCGACAAAGTTGTATAATATTTTGCGGTTGCCAAGTATTTGAATATTTCCTCCTGTCGCGCCTTACGATTATCACTGAATGAAGCTCTTGAATTTTGACAATTATGATCTCACGGGAGACAAATTCTTTATAACCGGAGGAAATGGTTGGGGATCTATGTTCTCGTGGACAGCTTTCCACCTTGAATTTTCCTCCGTATAATTTGATAGATTGGAGGGATTGATATAAACAATGATCTAAAAAATAGAAGAAATTTGATTGAAATAAACAATGATAGATTGGAGGGATTGATATAAACAAGGAAAACAGAGTGAAACAAGAGGCCCTACAACAAAGTATTGTCCCGAACTCCTCTTGCGGGACCTACAAGTACGGATGCTTTCCTAGAAATTTAATTGACTAAGAGGACCTGCAACAAAATATTGTCCCGAACTATGAAAACAAGTGTTTGGTATATAGGATAAGCCCTAGACAGGATATCAGGTCTTATGTGATTGTTTGATACACTAGATTATTATCTGTAAGACCCGTCATAATTGTGAAGCCCGTTCTTTGTTCATTGTTCCTCTTTGGTGAAACCAACTGATGCGGAGGCCAAGTTATGTAATCTTTTTTGAACAGTAACCACTGGAAAGACAATACTAGCCTCCCCCTTCTTCTTCCATACATTTCTCATCAGCAAATAAATATTTATTTACAGAGCCTCCTCCTTCGTCTCCTCATCGAGCAACTTGATGAACCCCTCTCCTCCTTCTTCTTCGTCTCCTCATCGAGCGACTTGATGAACCCCTCTCCTCCTTCTTCTTCGTCTCCCTCGACCACAGCGGAGTGACCCTCGCGGAAGAGATCGGGCAGTGTACTTGTCTAGGGCTTCCGTGGGGGTGACGTAGAAGACCAATTGATCCTGAAATTGGTTGAGCACGATGACTATGAACCCGACAATGCAGCTGATGGTAAGGGCGTAGGTCCAGAGGCGGCGATTCTGGAGCTTCCGGGCGCGGGCTCCAATGTCGAGCATTTTGGATTGGGTCGAGCGGCTGGGTCGGGTTGATAAGAACCGGAGAATTGGGTGTTGGGGATGGCTGAAGGTGGTGTGGGATCCGTGAGGAATGAAAAGATGCTCATCTACTTAATTACGTATTATTTACTCACTTCTACCTACTCTACTGCACAATTTATAAACACAAAATGATAATGTGTGCAGCAATGAGTGAGTGAAGGGATGCAGTTTGGGGATGGGCAGCGATTGGTTTTGGTGGCGGAGGAGGTGGCGGCGGGATGGGGAGGTGGGAGGGAGGAGAGGAAGGAGGTTTGGTTTAGGATTTTGTGCAGAAAGGGCCAAAAAAAATGAGGGCAAGCGTTGTTCTGCCAATTAAACTGGAAGATGCATGGATTTGCATATTTGCTATATTGCATACAAAATCAGGAAAATAGAGATGTGATTTTTATGGTGGTGTTGTTTAGAACCATCCTTGCTTTTCTGCATTGTCGGCAGAAAACCTGCTTCATGGAAATTATATGGTTATTTGGCAGCTGCTGAAGGTTACTATTGTCATTTTGATTTGTTTTGGAGGATACAATTGTAATTTTATACTTAATCTTGTTTTTTAACTAGTCTACCAAACAAATAAAGATTACTATCTATATTTTATATCTTATCTACCAAACGTTCTACTTAATAGCCTTCAACTAATAATTAACTACTTTTCTCATCTTTAACCTTATCGGATTATCGATCTATTCGGATAAATCTATATATTTCGAATTAGATTGACATCCCTAGTGACAACCATGACATGTAGTGGGAAATCCCTTTGTTACAATATTCCAGTTTTAGAAATGTTGTCCCATGATCCATTAGCTTTTGCTTTGTATCTCTTACCTACAGAGGTTTGTTGCCTTATATCTGTAAATTCAGTTTGTATTTTTTTTAATTGACTCAACTTGCAAATAGGCATTGGCTCAAGATCAAATGAGAGCTTTATTGTCTATTAGCAAAGGACTTGAAATATTGGCATATACGATGGGGATAGCCTGTGGCTTCGGATACATCTGAACTATTTTTTCCCTTTGAATAGGATGGATTCTGAATATGGCAATCACTTTTAGTTCTGACAATAACATGCAGTTAATCGCAAATCCGGACATGCTACATGTCTCAATCTTACCATTCTATGGGCAGTTTAAGGCTAATTTTGTCAAATCTTAGGTACTTATTTTGCTGCTTGTGTATCTATATCACATTTTATTTGCAAATTTATATTTCACTGTTGTGTTTTTAGGTACGTGTAATTTTTTCCCCTCACCTCGTGTTATCTGTTATTCCAGAATTTTATATGTAGTCCTAATTTTCTATTTTCCAAGTACATGTTTATTGATGTTGATGAAGGTCATTCTTGTAAGGGCATTTGGTAGTCATGCTGCTTGAAAACGGGACCACATTTTGACGTGAAAGCTAGTTGTCACGGAGTAAAAGACCCGACTTAATAATCAAAGATATGATAGTAGATATCAAACCTCTACATAAGAGATAACAGAAGGAAGTTAAAATCATCAAACATTATTTCAGCTTTCTTAAAATAAACTTTTAAATAGTTTGAGTTTTTCAACTTCTTCTTTCCTTTTCCTTGCATGTATGTAGAAATTTCCGCTACTATAGGTAGCTAAACAAATTTGTCTTATTCGAAAGGAGATATATTAATGTATTAGAGATAATATAGTTCCTCAATAAAGATTTCTCTTTCGCCAAACTTTCCAGTTTTATTCTGAATTTTCTTTTGATCTACCCAACATAATACTCTATGCCCGAGTGGGAAATGGACGAGGGTTGAGGCTATGTATTGTTGACAGTGTCTATGCCAATAACCATACGTTATACCTATGGTTGGACGTTGTCCACAAAACACAATAGACACAATCAAAAATATTCTAGTGTTGTGTGCCATTGAGGGAGTTCTTGTGATAGGAGTTCATCGATTGCAATTGCGAGGTTGGAGAAGTCCATAAAATCCTAAAGATCAAATTAACAAGACCCGATGATATGTCGGTCAAAATGTATGAAGTTTGTTTACGATAGACTATATTTTGTATAAGGAAACATGTTCGCCCGATAGAAATCATGTTTGATCAAAATAATGAATGTGAAAAATAATAAAAGAATATGAATAGTTGTGTCAAAAATCAAGAATTGGGTAGTTTCTCAAAGGTTTTATAAAATGAGTATATTCAAAATTCATATATTTTATAATTATGGTTTTCTTGTTGCCTCCTATGCACGCATCATACGGGCGAGCTCATAGGAGGCTTGCTCCATTGATATCTTTAGGTCAATATCATGTATGTATATACTGTAGAAGCACTCGATATCTGATAATCAATAATAAAAAAAAAATGATTCTAGGTTACGCTTGAAATATTGGAAAATCCTTTTTTCGTGCCTCACTATTGAATCAACTTGTAACGTGGATAGACTCATGGAAAGTAATAAAGAAAATAAATGTTTAGGAGATTAGTATCTGAATGAAGGTAAAAGATAAAAAGTAGTTAAAGCTAGTCCAACAGCAAACTTTTGTAAAACACACACAGATATATGAACATGTTTTTCAATAGTATATTGATTCTTTATCACCCGAGGTTGCATATCATGGAAGTACATTCAATTTGTGAACTTAAAATTCCTGCCCTTTCATATTTTTTATAAAAAAAAAGCAAAAAATAAAATAAAATAAAATAAAAATTCCTACACTATGTAAATGCGGAAATATGCTTCCTGGTTGTAAACACACGAGCAATACAGAATATGAATGTATCAAACTAAGAAATATTCAAGAGATGAACCATAATATCAACAGATGAATGCAACTCTAGAATGGCTAGAATAGATAGCGCGACGATGATAGTACAATTTGCAGAAGCTGGACGGCCAAAAATGAAAATCTGAATACTAATGTTACCAGAGGACATGGTTTCCTTCTATTGTATGATAAAATGTTTCATATATAGCTTCAAATGAGTAAGAAGAAAAAAGTTTCCTCAAAAATGTCAAAATTTTCTATTTCGGTGTCTACTCTAAGGCAATTGGGTTTTTCTGAATATTCGAAACAATAAAAAGTACTTAAATTAAATGCCTGCAATATAAAAAGCTTCTAGATATATCAACTTGTGACACACTCCTGCAGATATTGGTGGCTCTGGTTCAAATACTGTTCCCACAGAGGCTTATACCTGCCTATACTCAGCTTCAGCCACGGCTTCATGTTCCCGTTAAAGTGAATGACAGCTGCGGTCTCGATTAACCGGTTATCAATATTCAGGTCATAGCCCAACCCCAACACGTGCCATCTCCGATCAAGTGGCTCAGTCAAGCCATAGAAGGCCAGAAGGCCCGGAGGGAGAGTCCCGAGCTTCCAAAGTGACCTATCGATGTTCCTTTCCTGCCAGTAATGATATTTCGCAGTCACATTCTCTTTTCTCCAACCAACCAAATCAAAAACGTTCATACCAAATGCCCATCCGCAGGCTTGAGGGTTGAATTTGGTGCTGATGAGCGGATTCGAGAAGTTGAGATATCTATAGTATCGGTGAAAGGCTTCCAGGCACGTCTCAACAGCACCATTCACGTTCCCGTGCAAATCCAGTGAGAAGAGAGGTGTCAGATCCTTCTGAACGACGACGTCATCATCGAGAAAAACTACCTTCTCCAACTGAGGGTAGATCTCCGGGATGTAGAAGCGAAGATGATTCAACAGAGAGAGGTACTTCGGGTTACGGAACTTGTGTTCGACACCGATATCCTGTGAGCTTTCAAAGAAGTATTTCCGGTGGTCCGCATCGAGTAGTTGCTTTACGATGGGTGAATACAATGCGTTCAGCCAAGTGAAATCTTCGATTCTTTGGACTTCTATGGCAGCACCTTTGAAATCATTGTCAAGGAACCAAGCCTGCATCGCCCCGTATTTCACCCCATTCGTGACGATATGGAACACGAGCTGCTTCGGGTGTTCGGCATTTGAAATGGTGGAGTTCACAACAACTGAAACAGCCAGAAGGTTATCAGAGAATATACAGAAATGGTAAAGGTTGTTGTCTACTAGTTGGGGCGAGTTCCTCCTCTCTTTTGCAACCTCCTCGATCGATTTCTTCTGCAGCCAGTTGGCTGTGAGTTTAATGTCGATGCACTGGAGGTTCTTGGGTATCGATTCCGCCACCAATTCTCCAAACATGGTGCTCTGAACAGTAGCGGCGTTTGCACGCTCTTCAAGGGCTTGGATATGAGATTTCATTGTCATCATTGTGGTTGCAATATCATAATGGGCGTCTTGCGCCTTGAAAATAAGGGACGACAAACTTTTGATTATCGGTTCAGCTTCTTCTGGAGAAATCGGTTCCTCTCTCTTTGCAGCCTTCGAGAGCAACAGTTGGCAGCTTCGTATTTTCATACTCAGCTCCCAAGCAAGGTGGATATTATTGTGCTCCTTTGCAATAATAACATAAGCTTTGGCAAGGGTCATTTGCTCTGCTAATTGTCTGGCATATGATCTCGCAGTTAATATTTCTTCAGTAAAATTTTGGTTCTCATGAATAGCCCTGTCGCTTGGGGTTTATCTCCTGGCAAAGGCAGTAAAAGTTAATGAACCAATATTTTTTATAAGTCTGATTACACTAAACTGATGAATATGTACGTATGACGATCAACTCTAACATAGTCGGGAAAATGTAGTACAGCGAATATGACCAATCAAGAAAATTGGTTAGTAAAAATTAAGCAATCTGGACAGTGGGGTTGTAGGAATTGTAAGTTGTTGATGACGAAATAATTCATAATGCTGAAAGTCAATAAGTTTGTCTGCTTTCTTTTTATTTAGAAGCCTCTCATGTTTTACTATTTCAAAACAAGAAAATGCATTTTTTTCCTCGTTTTTGTCAAAACATGAGTTACCTTAAGTTTCATGACTTATCATGAACCTACTAGCAGTTCTTATCTTTTCATGAAACTAGAAAAGATTACCAGAAGTGCCGATTTGGTGCAGATAGAGATAGTAATATAAAACAAATGCATCTTCATTGCCAAAATGCATGATCTAGATAAAAATGTAGTTAACCCAAAGTACTTTCAAACATGAAGAATATGTGAAATAAGTTTAAGAAATGAAACCAAACAAGTTGATAAATGCTCCTAGTTTATGAAAGAATAAGAGGGAGTTGAAAGCATAAAAGGCCCCATTTGGAAACCTATGCATTTATTACTCTTAGATGAAGAGGATAAAAGTATAACAGAGAGAACAACAAAAAGTTCTTCTTAATTTCACATGTTCATGGAAGTCCCAAATTCTCGTTATACTAAAATTTAAATTTTAACAATATTCTACTTTATTCGGAAAAATCAGTATGAAAATCCAGCCTATTCTCCTTAAGAGTGCCAATTTACTTATCGTAATGAGAGTTAATCTAGAGGCAAAATAGTCGAACATCAACAAATCGCATTTTAATGTTAAAACTAGAGGAGAATCATAGAACTACATAGAAAATTCAGGTACAAACCCATTCTCTCAAAGCAAGATGAGTGGCACACTGTTTGAAGACAGAACTCCATCATAAAAGTCTACAGGAACTGCCTTTCCATTCCTAATATGTTTAAAGATTATTCAGGTGCTAGTGTTACGCATTGATTTTTATGGTTGAATAAACTTAAAAATTCAGCCCTACAAATCTTAATTACTTTACTCAGCTGGTAATCTAGTCTTGAAACTTACCGGCAGTTGAAACAGAAAAGACCATATTGATGGTTTTAGCTTTGATTGCTGCCTCCAAAGCAGCACTAGCATATCTATAAACCTTAATTTCAAACACTACTTATGAAGTTTATGCACATTACAGGATTTTGCAAAAGGCAGATCAAAATTCTACTGAATATCATCTACCACATGACATGATTGAATGCCCCTGACCAAAAAGCAGCATCCATCAAGATTCTCACTAGTCTAAATCTATACTCAACAGAATAAACTACTTCAAAGTCTTAAGTTCATATTCAGCATTGAAGCTTCATGAAGCTACAGTTCTTTTGAACTGAAGGGTGGTCATCAAAACCAGACCGGATGTCCCATAAATGATAGAACTGACTAATTTTCTTATGAAACATGCCTAGAAAAATTAGTTATAGGTGACTATCAGCACAGCGGTGACACTTAGAATTTCGCAAAATGTTAACTAAGATACAAAAATACCATTTCCAAGGAATTCGATGAACTTGCATAGTAAAATTTATATGACAAACAATTTTCAGGAGTTTAAATCATTATACAAACTTCTCCAATGGGTTCAGTTGATTGCTCGATGCCACCATTATATCATATACTTGAAACTCCACGGAGGACCTGTAATCTTCCTTTCTGATTTACTAGAGATTTTCACAACTAAAACAATTTTCAATTTGACATGGAGCTAAAACATACTGATGATGCCCAAATTATTTCATATCTAATTCCAAAACTCCAAAGAAGAAACTCACAGAATCTGAAGGACATCCTAAGGTAATAGCATATATCAAAACTAATAAAATACTCCTTCGTCCCACCCAAGATGGTCGGTATTCCTTTTGGGCTGTCCCATCCAAGATGACTGTTTCATTTTAGGAAATAATTATCTCTTCAAAAGTTGTGGAACCTACCTACTTTTTATCACTTTATTCACTTTATACCCTTCTCCTAAATAACCGTGCCGAAAATAAATGGGCCGTCTTGGATGGGATGGAAGGAGTACTATACTATGATCTATAAACTCAACAAAATGGGGCAGAAGTCTTTTATTATTGAAAGGAAAACTTTTCTTATGGACACTCTAACCATAAACTCAACTAACTCGTACGAAAGAGGATAAAGTACAAGAGGAAAATATTCCTAGTACATTTTGATTTACTGATCAGCATAAATAACCTAGAAAAGAAATAGTCACATGCGAAGATTTGCCATTGATGATTAACTGGTTAATCATTACATCAGCTTATCCAAATTTTACATATGCTTTCCTCTGGTCCCATTCACTCACCAGAGTTATATAGGTGAGACGAACAAGAAAATATCGTGTTAACGAGATTCAAGCAGAGAACTACCATCTCACATAAACAAACTAAATCAAGGCTTGAGATAGTCTTATTAGATTTTGAGGGAACACATAGGCCAAACAAAATGCACACAGGTTCAAAAAACCAGATCACAAGCATTAATCATCTTATTTTTGGAGCGATGAACATCTAAAAATACTCGAATCTAATCCCACAACATTCATTCAATACAAAAGTTAGACAGAAAACCAATCATAAAACCAATATTGATATCAATGCTTATACTTAAGCTGCAGCCTTACCAAAACAGGCTGCTCCAGATGATCCCCATCTCGATGATTATGCTGAACAACAAACAATCCAAAACCTGCAATCAAGAACAAGAGAAGCAGCACCCAGATCCAGCACGAAAACCTCCTCCGAACCGGGCGCCGAAATTCGGTCGCCCGACGGCGCATCTTTCGCGCAAATCTCACACAATTCAATGCCGAATCCACAATCCCACCGCGCCCATCGATAAGACCGGATCAAAGCAGTAGCTAAATTGAAGAAACTCGAGATCCCACCTATCAATTCCCCACAAAATCAACAAGTCCACGCAAAGCCCAGAAGATGCGCGGCCCCTCCCAAATGCAGTACTCTACAATTTCAATTCGTGGGTCTCAGAGATTCAGTATAAATTGGGGTCCCAAATGAGTGAAAGGGTTCTCTCACACAACACATGAATGCCAGCTTCGTTTACTGAGAGGACAGTGAGGAGTGTGTGCTGTGTGTCATTGGCAAAGAAGAAATTTCGGGTAAGTTGGCATTTCTAGTTTTGGTTCATAATAAAAAAGGGATCGATTTTGGGTAAATGTAATGAAGATTAGATGGAGGGATCTGCACAGTTTTTGGAGTTCCTGCAAAATCTTTACCTTTTGATCGGTTTTTGTGTTGTTTGTTGATTTTGGAAGATGGTAATACATTACATACATATCGACTGCATAAGATATATTAATAACGGAAAATGATATTCGTATATTCTTTACATGGAAACTATATATTTTCTATAATTACAAGTTAAATTATCGAAGCTGTTTCCTTTATTGAGCTTGAGTTTTAAACATGCATATTTAAATGGTGTTGGAAGTTTTTATTTAAATGTCGGCAAAAAATAATGAGAAATCACATGGCCATGTTAAACTAAAGTGCATCTCCTAATATTTTTATTTGCAACACAATAAAAAGTGCTTTTTCTTTAATTAAATAATCCACTCAAAATATTGTGTCAAAGCATTTGCTATATCGATTAACCTATAACATAATGAATTCATTGGATCTGAACCCAATATATAAGATGATTGAACTGAGTTCAAATACTAATAAAGATTTTGGATAAGCTCAGCCAAACACCCTCTAAGTCAAGACTTCGATAGACTTAACGTATTTTCATATTATCGTAATGGTACTGGGATACCAATTACCAAATAAGAAGTCGGATTTAAGATATAAACTTGCAATAAAGGGTTAGAACTCACACACAGAGCTTCCTTGTCAGAACTATCAACGTGCCTATGAATAAAATATTATCTAATTGTAGACCTATTAGTAGTCCCAACAAAATTATTTCTAATTAATTTATAAACATATCGGATCTGTACACATACATGCTAGGGGTATATTTATACATGTTCCTATCAAAACAACCATAGTACTTAGACCCTAATACTATTTTATTCTCAATTTACAACTCTATAAATAACATCCTATATGAAAACACACGGGTATTGTCATTCTCACTCTTAACATAACCCTAATGGCATTGTAAACTTTCTTAAATTCTCTTCCTTTAGAGCGATTGACTGACTTGAGCGTTAGAGATTCTTCTCTCGTTTTCTCCTACAAATCAACGATGTGGTTCGCTCCATATCACATCTAACATTTTGATTTTTGATGGAATATCTTCGATATCTATTCTCACCCTGTATTTATACTTTGTTATTGACAGAGACTCAAACCAAATCTACAATTACAAATTTTTTACTCAAACAAAAATATCGACCAAATATTACTTTTTAAGGTTGTCTTTGTCCATTGTCATTTTGTGACTAGATAAATAGTTAAGTAATCGTGATTGAATAACATATAAAACATCCGAAACCAATCCGGTGATGACCTCTACATAAACATTGAAATGCATCTATGTGATTTTAATATCAATTAATTCATCGAATGTAACAAAGGCCAATCATGAAACGAAACATAGATAATTCATGCGCGATGCAAAACTTATCTAAAACAAAAGCTAATTTTACAGTGTGTGACCTTTGCAAAAAGGTTAAAGTAACAATTTACAGCACAAGAAGTTTATGTTGCAAATGTAAATCTGCCACAATTAGGCTGCAAAGAAAGAACATTATTTATATTAAAAATAAAAAAATAGTTTCCAAAATATCAACTATCCCTTATAATACCGCTTCTAACAAAACACGCGAACTAATGAGAATGCAATTGATCAATATTTATTTTTTTTTATTTTATTCATTTCGTAGTGTTTTTTCTAGCCTATTTTATTTATTTATTTGAGGGGGGAAGCCTATTTTAATTTTTAAGCATCCATGGGTCGAAAATCAGAGCCGACTGTTAAATAAGGCGCGAACAACCGTAAATTCGTCGAATCATAAATGGTAAATAAAGGCCCATAACAATAAAACAATTATTAAATTAAAAAAGAAGAGCAAATCTGCATACGAGCTCAAAAAACAGAGAGAGAAGATCATCTGATGATCTCGTTCCCTCAAGTAAGTCTTGCCCATTTCTTTCTGCTGATGTGCTGCTATCATACTTGTATTTGCGCGATCGATTCTGTGTCTGCGTATATTTCTATTTTGTATTTTGTAATTGTGATTGTGATTTCTCTGTAACTTTTTCTTTTGCTCTCGGGTATTGCAGTTTTGATAGTACTCGGAAATGGGAAGGCCCCTTCTGTCTGTTCCATAATTTTCTGGGTTTCTGGTTGGTTAAGGATTAAAACCTCTTTTTATTAATACTTGAGTTTCTTTACATGTAATCAAGTGACTAATCTGAGAATTCTGGAACAATGCCTGGGGTTTTAGTGGAGAATTTGCAGAGGTAGGGAGTTGTTTAAGAATTAGGAAATGGGATTCAGAGAAGTTGGAGGACTCACTGAGTGAGAAGTAAGAAATTGGTATTAGTTTTAGTTCTGGGTGTGGTGCTGTAGCCATAGCCGTCACGGTTGATAACTTTTGGGATTGTAAATATGAGCTGGTATGACCTCCATCTGTGAACACCGTTGTTCCACAAGACAGATTCTAGCTGTTCAGTGAGTTGACTATCGTTGAAAGTTGAAACCTGCCTTGGAGTTGTTGAAGATGTATATGTTGCTTGAGATAGCTTGTGCAGGACTAGAGAGGGAAAGGGGAAGTACCAAAATGGTGACACAACTTGAGAAATTTTATGTTGATTCCATCATGGGAGTGGAGCTTTTGTTGCAGAATCAAGGAGAGCTAAGAGGAGTGGACAGCTACAAAGGCCATAAATGGGTTTTGGTTATTGCTTCAAGAGGGTCTTCAGGGAGGATGAAGTTGACCTCTGGACAACCGGTGGCGGTGAAGTATCATAACTCCAGGCATGCTTTATCTGTTTCTCAATTCTAATCATTACCAAATGAACGGTGGTCAATGTTTGTTGAAAACTCTTAGAAGAGGATTTAGGCCTATGCATCGGAGTTTGGACTGCAGAAAGAAAATGCTGAAGATGAGTACAAAAATGTTGAAGGTCATGGGAGCTCGAGGAAAAAGATTCATTGAACTTGGTGCATCTCATATAGCTTTACTTTACTGATTCAACTGATCTATGCAGTTATTGGTACTTAGCTTCAGTAATCTGTTCGTGCATAAAAGAATAAAACATATAGAGGGAGAGTTGGCATGCTCTGTATCCTTTACTGCAAATGCTTAATAATTATTATTGATTATCTCCTATGCCATGTCGAGAGGTCTAGCTTTCGATATTTGATACTTCATGTTTGTGATAATTTGATTATCCATTGGGTCTCAGGGGTTTGACGACACAAAGAACCAAGAAGTGTATTATTTCTGCTGCTTCTCTCTTTGCTTCTGTATTGGTAACCCTCTTGTCACAATATTTTTTATAGGAATTTACTAATGTCTGAAAAAATAATGTACACAAGAATAGTTATAGTTATTTCCACGTTTCAATTTGCTTTACCCTAACTTTAATCCTGACTGCTGCTATTCTAATCTATGATTGATTTGCTCTTGCCGTATCTTGGCTATCAGGATACACCTTGCTGGATATAAGCTACGAGGACCGGCACTCGAGTTGCTTCAGCCTCCTAGAAGATTTCATGAGTTCGAAATAGAATATTAAACACTAAACTAATTGTGTCTTTCATGCTTTACACTGAACTTATAGCCTTCATAAATATATCATTATATTATGATTTCTCTAGTTACGTTCATAGGATTACTCTCTTCTTAAGCCAGAAGCCAAAAGTTCTTGTGACGCTTGTGGTCACTAGATATCCTCCACATTTCCTGTTTTTTCTCTCTGTAACTATCATGCAATCCGAATCCACAAAAATGGTCAGTTCCGTTGCTCCAAAATGAGCAGCGAGACCCTCAATTGATCCGCTGCTTCAATAATTATGGCTCCCTTCTCATTCCCTTCTTGAATTACAATATCAACACGCACCTATTTCATGGTAAATATAATGACGAGAACCCTCGATATACTTGAAATGTAAATTGGTTTAGCACACATTTAATTATATGTCTGAAAACTATATATATAGTGTCGAGTTATAATAAAATTATTTTTTCGTATAAACCAAAAACCAATGCACTTTATGTATAAAGTTAATGCATTTTATGTATAAAACTAATGCACATTTGAGTTACGGTAAAGACAATACTATTCATCAATATTTCATAGTGCGAAGAACTTTAAACATAAAGTGCATTAACTTTGTACGTAAAATACATTGGTTTTAGGTTTCTAAAAATAGGTTTTTATTTGAACTTTTTCATATATATATATATATATATATATATATATATATGAACTTTCTACTCACCTCAGGACTTCTTAGTTGGCACGTATCTTTAGTGGCTTGAAGTAGATGGTATACCTTATTGAAATAATAATATAATTTAGAAATTTATGTAATTCAGTTATTTAAATTAATGTATTAGAATTAGAATTAGAATTAGTGGAGTATAAGTTACTAGCTAGAATAAACGTAATGTGTTAGTGGGTATGAGTTACAAGATTAATTGTGTGTTAGTAGGGTGTAGTGGTGAAGAGTAGTGGAGAGTCTCCTTAATTGAGATCAGATGAAAGGTCACATTTGGAGTCTATAAATACCACTTGAATCAAATGGAATGAATGGTGAACAATACTCCACCAAAATTTTACATAGTTTACAAGTTTTCTCCACATTTTTTCTTGTAGTTTTGTTCCTTTCATATATAGTAGCTCTCCATATTCTAACAAAGTAGTATCAGAGCTAGAGTGTTTGGAGATAGAAAGACTTGAAAATATCGAATGGAACACCTTTGTAGTTCCACCATTCACCAAAGAACATTATAAAATTCGTGTATAAGAATGAAGGTTTTGCTTGGAGCCTATGAAGTATAGGATGCCATTGAGAATGACATTGATGCTACCGATGCAGCCGAAAGAAAGAAGGATCAAAAGGTGCTCACACTCATCCATCAAAGTTTGGATGAAAAGATGTTCGAGAAAGTTGTCAGAGCATCCACTTCCGAAGAAGCATGAGAAATTCTTCAAGCCTCTTTCAAAGGAGTTGATAGAGTAAAGAAGGTACGTCTCTAAACGTTAAGAAATCTCTACGTATGAAAGAATCAGAAACAGTTTCATATATATCAAGAATGTTGCCCATTACAATCCAAATGAAGAGATATGGGGACGATCTAAAAGATGATCGTATCGTTGGAAAAATTTTGATATCTTTAGATCCAAAATTTAACTATGTTGTTATTGCCATAGAACAGTCCAAAGACTTGGACGCCTTGTCGATTGATGAACTTGCGGGTTCATTAAAAGCTCATGAAGAAAAGTTGATGAAGCCGGTGCAAGAATCGGATGAACAAGCTTTAAAGCAAAGCTTTCTTTGAAAGAGAATGAGACAAGTCCCAACACGTCTCAAAGAGGTAGATCTAATCAAGGGGGAAGAAGTCATGGACAAGGTAGAGACCAAAGAGAAGGAAGTTTTAGAGGAAACCAAGCAAGGTATAACAAATCAAATATTGAATGTATAATTGTCATGGTTTTGGTCATTTTGCTCGGGAATGTTGGAACAATGTGGAGAGACAAACAATTTCATGGAGAGCAATGAGGAGAACAAAAAAGATGATGGGGAACTCACTTTGCTTCTTGCATGTAAAACTAATCAAGAGGAGGAGAGTTGATGGTACCTTAATTCTGATGCAAGTAGTCACATTTATGGAAAGAGAAATCTTTTTATGGAATTTGATGATTCCATTGGAGGAGATATCACTTTTGAAGATTCCTTAAAAGATCAAGTTGAAGGAAAAGGATGTCTTTTCGGCAAGCAAGCACGAAAGAGCTTCCCGAATGAGTAAATGACGTAAATGACGGGAGCTCAACATCCATTGGAGTTGATTCACTTAGATGTATGTGGTCCAATCAAGCCATCGTCACTTGGTGAGAATAATTATTTCTTAACTTTTATTGATGATTATTCTCGCAAAACTTGGTGTATTGTTTAAAGAATAAGTCGGAGATGCTTGAGACTTTCAAGAAGTTTAAAGCAATGATGGAGAAACATAGTGACTATCAAATCAAGACATTTCGATCCGATAGAGGTGGTGAATATACCTCAAATCAATTCAAAGATTTTTGTGAGAAGAATGACATTCAGCGTCCAATGACGACTCCATATTCACGACAACAAAATGGAGAGGGAGAAAGAAAGAATCGAACAATTCTCAACATGGCGAGGAGTATGTTGAAAAGTAAGAACATGCCGAATGTGTTTAGGCTAAAGCTATTTCGTGTTTACTCTACTTGATGAACTGCTACTACACAAAGAGTGTTGGTGAAATAACAACTCAGGAGCTTGGAGTGTTTACAAAGTGTCTCTCATTTGAGAACTTTTGTAAGCATAATCTACGCACATGTCCCCGATGAAAAATAAGCTTAATGATAAAAGTGAGGTATGTTTTCATTGGATATGATCAACACTTAAAAGATTATAAATTATATAATCCAGGAAATAAAAAAATTATTGTGAGTAGAGATGTTGAATTTGATGAAGAAAATGCATGAGAATATATTGTTGAAAATAAAATAAACAATTATAATCCATTTCTTATTGATGGAGAAGAAGATGTGGGAGAGCTGATCACAACGTTAACACCGTAACCACAAGATAGTCAAGTTAGTGAGGCGATTTCAAGTGAAGGACCTCGACGAACAAGAACACTACAATATTTGTATGATGTTACCGAATAGGTAACAAATTTGAGTGATTTTACTCAATTTCGTTTGTTTGTTGGCCGAGCCTATAGGATATGATGATGCCTCTTGTGATGAGAAATGGAGAAATGTCAGGATAAAGAAATAAAAGCAATCAAGAAGAATAACACTTGGGAGCTAACTACGCTACCACCAGGTAAAAGTACAATTGGTGTGAAAGAGGTGTATAGAATAAAGAGAAATGCTAAAGTTGAGGTTGAGAAGTTCAAAGCAAGATTGGTTGTGAAAGGTTACAAGCAAAAGGCCCACATTGACTACAATGAGGTATTTGCACACGTTGCTCGCCTTGAGACAATTTGCTTGATTATTTCTATTGTCATCCAAAATCAATGAAAAATTCATCAAATGAATGTGAAATCCACATTCCTATATGGTTGCTTGAAAAAAGAAGTCTACGTTGAGCAACCATTGGGTTACATTGTGAAAGATCAAGAGACTATCTCTACAGTTAACAAGCTCCTCGTGATTGGAATAATCGTATTGATGACTTTATTTTACAAGCAACAACCCCAAGATGTTCGATGATTTTAAGAGTGCAGTGACGAAGGAATTTGAGATGACGGACATTGGTTTGATGTCCTATTATCTTGGAATTGAAGTGAAACAAAGAGAAGATGGAATTTTTATCTCTCAAGAAAGGTATGCCGAAGAAATCTTCAATAAGTTTGAAATGGAAGATTGCAACGTTGTTGGTACACTTGTGGAGTGTGGTGTCAAGATTCATATCGATCGAGATGGTGAGAAAGTTAGTCCAACATTCTTCAAGAGTCTTGTTGAAAATCGACTAGATATTCTTTTTAGTGTTGGAATTGCTAGCTAATACATGAAAGCTCCCACCGTTTTCATATCAAAGTGGCGAAAAGAATTCTTGATACATCAAAGATAAAATTGATTATGGAATTTTATATTCTCATATTGATGATTTCAAGCTTGTTGGATATTGTGATAGTGATTGGGCGGTGACATTGAAAGTCGAAAGAGTACAACCGATTTGTATTTTTGTGCGAAATTCGGCATTTACTGGAACTTAAAGTAACCTATTGTGACTTTATCGCATGTGAGCGAGTTCGTTCTGACCACCTCTTGTGTTTGTGATGCTATGTGGTTGAGAAGTTTGTTCGAAAAACTTAATTTTTCACAAGAAGGTCCAACGGAGATATATGTTGATAATAAGTTCGCTATTGCTTTGGCCATAATTCGGTTTTTCATGATGAAGCAAACACATTGATACAAGGTATCATTTTATTCGAGAACACATATCCAAGAAAGAAATTGAGCTTAATTATGTGTAGAGTCATGATCAAGTAGCGGATATCTTCACAAAACCATTGAAGTTTGAAGACTTTCAAAGATTGAGAAAATTGCTTGTAGTCATGAAAGAAATTTCAAATTAAGGGGGAGTGTTGAAATAATAATATAATTTAGAAATTTATGTTATGCATTTATCTAAATTCATGTATTAGAATAAGTGGAGTATAAGTTACTAACTAGAATAAGAGGGTGTTTGGCTGAGCTTATAAGCTCTTTAAAACAACTTATAAGTTGTTTAGGAGCTTATAAGATGTTGCAAAATGTTTGGCAAAATAAACTCATAAACAACTTATAAGCTATGAAAATAAGCTCCAACAGCTTATAAGCTCCTCTAAAAATAAGTTGGTCAACCCTAACTTATTTTTTCATAAACTTATAAGCAACCATGAATTTACCAAAATAACCTTATTATAGTTCGTTATTTGCTACACATACACTATCAACTTCACATCTCGTCAATTTTATCTCTCTAACTATGATTTTCTCTCTAACTCGCGATTCTTTCTACAGCATATAAGATCAATTATCCAAACACTTTAACAACTTATAAGCACTTGAGACATTACTCTAATAACCTCTTGAAACATCTTATAAGCTCTTGGAGCTTATAAGCTCTCTAAAATAAGCTTAGCCAAACACCCCCGACATCGTCGCTTAGCGTTCAAAATAAATTTATAACCTATTGCCCATCACAGCGTAGCCAACGATAAGTATAGGTCGATCCCACGAGGAGTTGGTGTAGCAATCTCGATGTCACGATGTCACTTAAAAGGAATGAGAGGTGTAATTATCTTGATCACTATAGGTAGACTAAAGTAACACAAACAAACTAAAAGGAATATCAAATAATAAGACGAGTCTGGCTTGGGCAACAACTTCGTGAAGACGATTTACACTAGGTCATAGGTGCAAAGGTTTTCTCTACATGACATGCATCAATCGGTTATAAGAGACATACGTCGTGACCCTGTTGTCACGCGTCACGCCCACGACGCACCCCTCCAAATCTATCATTTCTGTGTAAAGAAGGCAAGGGACACCCTATGCAAACTATCTAACCCGTAATGCCACGCACGAGGACACCTCGAGACATGCAAGCCTACAGGCGTTATGATCTAGATGGACCCGTATTGGCAAAGGCAATGCTAGGACTACTCCAACTCGCCCACACCGTCGTACTATTTGGGGTGCGGACACCGACACCTTAATCCAATTATTACTTGCAACCTCACTTACCCACTATGTTATTTGCAACTAACACACCGAGTTTGGTAAAGTTATATATTGCTCAAGACCTAGTGCTTCGGGAACACACACATGCAGATCGTAATGCCCTACTTAGACCTCTCGAGTTATATTAATCATGCTTCACTTAGTCATGCCCAAACCAGAATAAAGACTTAGCCGACATAAAATAAACAAACATGCAATGCTTAATTGAAACCATCATGAAACGAAACAACTTACTATTACTGAATGGAATAAACGGCGAGCCCAAAGTGTCGCAAAAACATACGCAAAATAAATATAAAAGTGTTTACCCCGAAGGGACTTAATGTATGTGGTGGTGGTAATGCTGAATGATGATTCTAAGATGTGAAGATGCGAGAGTTGGAGCTATGATCTATGATGCGCACAAGTCGCGCATTCATCCTATATATATAGGCCGAGAGAGGCTGACGATGGTGTTGGCCCATGGGCTGGACGATCCGTTAGGGTTTCCTTGTTGATCAGCATTGTTTCCTTGCCCAGACGGATTTGAGGTGATCTCCTCCGGATTTTATGGGATTCGGCCTTAGCGCTTTCTTTCCGGATTTAGCGAGATTCACCCTGATCCTGTATCTTGCCCATCGCCTCTCTCTCTGTCTTATCTTGCCCAACATCTCTTCTTTACCTTCTTCCTTGCGCTTGCCATTAGCTGGCCTCTCGGAGATGTAATGGCCCATTTCCGCCCTGCTTTGCCCCTGCCGACCAAAGGTGTCCTCCCGCACACAAAACACAACAAGAAAGACACAAAAGACTCGATCTAGACCTAGACAAGACACGAAAAAGAGCACAAAACTTGGGCACGTCACACGCACACACTTTAAACATGCTTGTCCTCAAACATGCACGCGTAATTTGCCCAAGACAACAGAAGAAAGAAAAGACAAAACGAAAAAACACAAAAGGTTAGCACATCTCTACCAGCAGGTTATCTCGACCAATATAAGCTCATTGGAACAAGCCAGTGATTCAAGAGAACTCATTTCAAGCAACGACCATCAAACAAGTCAAAAATACAAATTTGAGCATATTTGGCATTTTCCTCACCAACACTCTGTACTCTTGTGTATAGGCTAGTGTATGCGCTCAGGACAACTGTCATTTCGACTATGCCATAGGCTTGCGTGCCCTCTACCATCTCCACCGTTTAGACAAAGCTTTTAAACATTCATCCTTAGGTCTTTCATTTGGCTGTAATGAGGCTTAAGACATAGGTGGAAGATTTTTGGAACGAGGCTGGGTCATCATGAACTTAGGATTGAGGAAATTGTTTTGACCTCCATGGATTTCCTTCGCCTTTCTTCTTATGGGCCTCAAAGACAACATCTTAGGACTTCGTCAATATATATTCTTTTATTTTAAGTCCTTCATTTTTCTTTCAATTCGGTACCTTCTTTATATTGGGCATTTGCCCATTTCTTTGAAATTTGGGTAACCCTTAGTTTCTTGCCCATCACGAGGCTACTTGTTCTTCCCTTTTGTTCGCTTTTCTTCTATTAGCTCCTAAGTCCAATTGACCGGTAGCTTTTTCCGTGCTAATTTAAGTGAGTGAACAAAATTATTAAGCTCAAGGGGATGAACGAGGATTAACAATAGGTAGGACATTTTGGCTCGATGGGCTATTTGAAAGAAAAAATGCCTAAGTCATCTAAATGTTTTAGCTAAGTCGATAAGGTCTCGACATAAGAGTGCACGCAAGTTCTAGCAAAAGCTAGTGAAGATGTCAATTATCACACAAGAAAGGAAACTGTGTTGATCAAGATACAACAGTTTAGGATCAAATCTCACCATGTGTGCTCAAATTCAATTCATCATCCTTATTTACATACGGTCATGCTTAAAACAGAATTCCTAAAACTACTAACTTCATTCAAAACAAAACAAATAAAGGCCAATCAAAC
Organism: Salvia rosmarinus; assembly: GCA_036937905.1. Classification (NCBI taxonomy): domain Eukaryota; kingdom Viridiplantae; phylum Streptophyta; class Magnoliopsida; order Lamiales; family Lamiaceae; genus Salvia; species Salvia rosmarinus. The sequence continues at coordinate 67,925 of JAODLM010000892.1, forward strand.
CCACCAATTTTAATATGCCAACCGACACACACAAACGAAAACCCCTCCCCACTCACACACTTTGCGTTGAGCAAAGTGGGTAAACAAGGAGGGAACACAAACAACAAACAACGAAACGACATGAGCAAGGTAGGCAGTCCCCCCACTCACACACTTTGCCTTGGGCAAAGTGGGTCGATGAGGACCAACTCTTAACTCGAGACAAAGCAAAACAACGCAACCCCTCCACTCACACACTTTTCCTGGGCAAAGTGGGTGAGGAAAGGGTTGACCACCAACAACAAACAAAACAAAACATAAAAATAAAAACAAAACAAAGGTAAAAAGGAGGACAAAAGGTCGAGGGAAGTTGGATACAATCCAGTGGGCAAAGTAAAAGCGGGGCATCATGGGTCGCTCATTGTTCCTCCATCCAGTCAAACGGGCTTTAATGTCATCATCCTCCTCCGGCTATCTACGAATCTTCCCGATCGATCGGGAGGCGGCGGGCGGTCCGGTCATCGTGTCGGTTCCGTGAAGATGGTCCGTAGTCTGGTCATAGTAGATGTCCTTCATTCGCTCAAAGATAGCCATATCAATATACAGCTCGAGCCTCGCCTCCGGTCGGTATTTGCTTCGGCCCAAGACTTTCAACTGCGAAGACGGTCACCGTGGGAGAGAGATTCTCTGCTGGGACGAGTCGGGATGTCCTTGAAGTGGGCAACAAGAATCGGCAAAATTCACCATGTGGCCATGCTCCATGCACCACAAAATGAACAGCTCCTGTTGGGAGACGGAGTTGCTGCTGTCCACCTTGCCGAAAAACTGTAGGACAAGAGGCGATGGCACATCCGCAGTGCGTTGTTCTTCAGTACATTTCCCTTTGCGTATCCTGACTTGAATGTAGTGCCCAGACCAATCGTCGCCCATTTTTCATTCCATTCCTCCCGAGTGTGCTCGGGTATGAAGGTGAAAGCCTCCTACACTGTGGTCTTCGTCTCAAAACTTCATCATGCCCAAGATGCAATTGAAATCGTTCAGGGAGAACGAGAAGCTACTGCCCATCAGCCTAAATTTTATGCAATCCGTGGTCAGCTTCACCTTGCCTGGGTTTTTTACTTCGAGAGTTTGAATAAACTCCTCGCCGTGATGTATAGTCGTCTTGGCCATTCCAAAACGCCCCATCAAATCCTTGCAATCTTCCTCACTTCATTTTTCACCCCAGGTCGTCCAACACCTCCATATCAAGCGGCTTGGGCTTCACAATGCCCTCGTTGGGTCCAAGAGATGAACTGGGTGGCCTCTCGCGGTCGAGGCACCTTTTCCCTGCGGAGGAGGGTGTCATCATCTTGGTGAGCTCACTGCGGGTTCTCTTTCGCGATGGTACCGGAACTTCCGACGAGGCTTCCTTTCGCCGGTGGTGGTGCCTTCGAATCCTTCTCACCGGGTCTCTTCTCTTCCCTCATCTTTATCTTTATCTCCGGAGGGCTCTCTCGTCGCCTTTGTCCGAGATGGACTCCTCTGTCTCCGGAGTCTCCTCTCTACCGTCATTGGGGTGGTCTTCTCCTAATTGCCTTGGCCTTCTTCTTCTTGGTGTCACCTCTCTCTCGTGGTTCTTCCCAGATTTCCGTTGTGGGTGCGGGCACCGTCTCCTCGATTATCTTCTCCAAATCTTCAGAGTTTACTGGAGAGGGGCTCTTGGGCATCTCGGGAATGGTAGGAGTTTCAGAGGGGGTCGCCATCTTCGTTTCGAGCTTGGTGGTTTTATTTGGCTCGGAGGGGGAATCGAGAATTTTTGTGGTGTTTTTAGCTCGAGTTTTACGGGTGCTCATTTTGAAAACGGAAGAGGGTTTCTTCTTTAAGGGTCAAGTGAGAGAGAGAGGGAAGTTACAGAGTTGAGGCGACGTGGGGGGGTTAATGATGGAGTGGCCAGATATAGGGGACGTTACGTCCTTTCTTCTGACAACCGCCTGCAACTTGTTCCAGAACTTACCTCTCGCCCACATAGAAAATATAAGCGTCTCAACTTGCCTCTTCGGTCATGATCACAACTGCCTCGTAGATTTACCAACACAACACCACACGCAAAACGAGGGCAAAGCCATTAAAACAAAAAAAAAACAACAAAGCAAATAAAATACCGGGTTGCCTCGCGGTCACTGTTATCGTCGTGGCTCGACCTGCACCTCTTCATTACTCTTCCTCGTCGAGGCTTACACCGATGCAGCTTCCTATATCTATCTCGTGATGCCCATAGTAAGCCTTCGACGACGTCCATCGACCTTGAAGGTCTTCCTTATCTTCGTGTCACGACCTCGATACCCATTCGGAAATTGAATTTTGACTTCATATGGTCCGCACCACTTGCTTGTTAACTCGCCCGATATCAATTTAAATCGAGATCGTATAAAAGCACCAATTGCCATTGCTCGAATGCCTTGGTTTTGATAAGACGGTCGTGTGCCTTCTTTAATCTTTCTTTGCACAGAATGGCATTGTCATAGGCCTCTAGCCTTATCTCCTCTAGCTCTTGAAGTTGAAGTTTTCTAGCTTGGCCATCACGGTCCCAATCGAAGTTGAGCTTGTTCACTGTCCAAAATGCTTTGTGCTCTAGTTCCACTGGTAAGTGAGACATCTTGCCAAACACAATTCGGTATGGTGACATGCCCAAGAGGGTCTTGAATGCAATTCTGTATGCCCATAGCGCGTCGTCAAGACGAGTGCTCCAGTCCTTACCTGTAGGTCCCACTGCCTTCCTCAGTATGGTCTTAATGATTCTGTTGGACAACTCCGCTTGCCCATTGGCCTGCAGATGGTAGGATGTGGTTACCCGATGGGTTACACCGTACTTTTCGAATAATTTCGCAATAGTGGTGTTGCAGAAATGCGTTCTTTGATCGCTGATAATTGCCTTGGGCACACCGAACCTGTTGAATATATTAGCTTTGAGAAAAGTGAAACCACCATTAGTCGTTGGTGGCACTTGCCTTGGCCTCAACCCATTTCGAAACATAGTCCACTGCAAGCAGGATGTACGCGTTGCCCCTAGAGCTTGGTAATGGTCCCATAAAGTCCATCCCCCATACATCAAAGATTTCGACGGGGAGGATAGGTATCATGGGCATCTCATTTCTCCTTGTGATATTTCCTTCCCGCCGACACTCCTACATTGCTTACATAGCTCATAAGCATCCTTGAATATCGTGGGCGGAAGAATCCATTGTCGACACCTTCCTCACTTGTTCTCTTGTGCCCAAAGTGACCTCCACATTCTTTGGGTGGCAATGATTCGGGATGTCTTTGATCTCGATTCACGCACCGTCGCGAGGACTTGGTCGTGCCTTTCTCCATAAGTAGGATCATCCCATATGTAGGTGCGACGATCGCCTTGATCTTGTTTCTTTGGTACGTAGTGAGCCCAACAGGGAGTTCTCCAGTGGTTTTGTAATTCACCAAGTCTGCATACCATGGCTCGAACTCCGTCGTGCCCTAAATGAAGTACAGATGTTCTTCAGGGAAGGTCTCTGCAATGGGCACCGGATCTTCCCCCTTCAATATCCTGCTCAAGTGGTCGGCCACAAGGTTTTGTGCTCCACTCTTGTCTTTGATTTCTACATCGAACTCTTGGAGAAGCAAGATCCATCTGATCAGTCGTGGCTTTGACTCCTTCTTGGCCATCAGGTATCTTAGGGCAATGTGATCGGTGTAGATGATTGTTTTGGCCCCGATTAGGTATGATCGAAATTTTTCAAAGGCAAAGACGACCGCCAAGAGCTCCTTCTCGGTTGTGCTGTAGTTGCATTGGGCGGCATTGAGAGTTCTCGAGGCATAGTATATAGCATGACTTTCCTTTCTCTTCGTTGTCCCAAGACGGCTCCCACACATACCAGCTTGCATCGCACATAACTTAAACGGCATGCCCCAATCGAAATGGATGATTAGTCTTGAGATTAAGTTATTCTTGAGTATCAAAGCCATCTTACACTCTTCATTGAATTCCCATGGTACATCATTCGGAGTAGTCATGTCATGGGTGGGCGATCTTCATAAAGTCCTTCACAAATCTTCTGAGAATCCAAAGTGCCCAGGAAACCTCGTGCTTGCTTTCTTGAAGTGGATAGGAAATTTGGCGATGATCTCAACTTTAGCTCTATCTACTTCTATCCTCTTTCGGATACCACGTGCCCAAGAACAATCTCTTCTTGTACCATGAAATGACATTTCTCATAATTGAGGATCAAATTATTTTCGACACATCTCTGTAGGACTACCTCCAAATTTGTCAAGCACTCATCGAATGATTCCCCATAGACGGTAAAGTCGTCCATAAAGACCTCGATGCATTTCTCCAATAGGTCCGAGAAGATGCTAATCATACATCGCTGAAATGTCCTCGAGGCATTACACAAGCCGAAAGGCATTCTTCTATATGCAAATGTCCCGAATGGGCATGTGAAAGTGGTTTTATCCTGATCGCCTTGGGCAACCCAGATCTGCATGTAGCCCGAGTATCCGTCAAAAAAACAAAGAATTTGTTTCCAGCTAACCTTTCCAGCATCTCGTCAATGAAAGGTAAATGGAAGTGATCTTTTCGGGTTACCGTGTTGAGCTTTCGATAGTCAATACACATTCTCCAACTTGTTTGGAGTCTCGTTGGGATCAGCTCTCCTTTCTCATTTTTCATTACATGAATGCCTGACTTCTTGGGCACGATGTGTACTGGGCTAACCCATTTACCGTCGTCTGGGTATATGATGCCCAAGTCGAGAAGCTTCAAGATCTCCTTCATGACTACCTCCTTCATAGCTGGGTTCAACTTCATTTGTTAATCGCGTACCGGTTTGGCTTCTTCTTCCATTAAAATATTGTGAACGCATATGGATGGGCTGATGCCCTGATGTCGGCCAATGTCCATCCAATAGCTTCCTCAGTATTTTCCAATAACATTCTTCACAGACTTCCTCTTGATTCGGACTAAGTTTAGCATTGATGATCACGGCGAGGTGTCGTCCTTCCCTAGAAATATATATTTCAAGTGGTGAGGAAGAGTCTTTAGCTCGAGTTTGGGATCTCTCATAAGGGATGGAACGAGTTTTTCTTCTTCCTTCAGCTTGGGCATGTTCTGGTATATTGACCACTTGAGTCCCTCGGGCTCGCTCCGTAAATAAAGCAGGGCCTCCCGACATTGTCCGAGCTGTTTCTCCGTGAGTGTCTTCCTCCTTATGTCCACTTTGAATGGTTGCATCCAGAGGGTCTTGCAAACCTATCTCGGGCAGGATGTCTCCCACCATGGGTTCAATGTGATCAATGAATTCCACGACTTCAATATCAATCGGATGCTCCATGGCCTTGAAGATGTTGAAGGTCACCGTCTCGTCGTCGAATTCACAGGATAACTTGCCCGTGTCGCAATCAATCCTGTTATGGCTGTCTTCATGAATGGTCAACCCAATAACATAACTGAGGATTTGTTACCCATCGTGCCCATATCCGAGCGTAGAAGTCCATTGGAAATATGAGTTCCTCCTCTTTGACCAAAGCGTCTTGATGATTCCTTCGGATGAGCGTTGGACCCGTCGCTAATTGGATAACCACCGTGTTGGCTTGAGGTTCCCACTTTAACTCGTTAAACATTGACAAGGCATGACGTTCATAGATGCCCCCAACTCCAGCATGGCCCTTTCGGTCCTCGTATTGCCTATTACGCAGGGAATAAAAACATCCTGGATCTCCACACTTCTCGGGCAATTTCATTTGTAGGATCGGATACATTTTCTCCCACTTGAATTTTGCATCGTCTTTGTATTTCACCTTTCTCGTGCACAATTCTTTCATGAACTTTTCCACTTGGCATCGTGCCCGAGCGATGATGAGCGGTATATTAATTTTCACCTTCGAAATACGCGATACATCTCACTCATTTCTTCCTCTCTGCGGTTCTTGGCCAATCTGCCTGGAAAGGGAGGTAAAACCTTAGGATTAGGTTTGACGTAGGTCGGCTCAACGATCACATCTTCCTTTTCTGATTTTTCCTTGGGTGGCTTCTCCTGATCATCTTCGTCTTGATTAATGTGATCTGTGAGATCTTCTACTTCAGGTATGACTGTATCGTCCTTAGGCATGAAGACTTTTTCTGGCAGTTTCTTTCCACTTCTCAAGGCTACAACGTTCAGTTGGGCTAGCTCGTTTACCTCTACTTGTGGAGGTAAATTTCCATGCTTCTTCTCAAGACGCGTTACGGCAGCCGTCAATTGGGAAACTTGGTTCCCAAGGCTCTGGAGGGCTCCCCTTGTCTCGACCTTGAATTTCTCGTTCTCTTGTTGAGCATTCACATTCTCTCTTGCCATAGTATGCACAAGTTCGGCCAACGATGGTCCACCGCTGTGATCACGCTGATTATTCCTGAACTGCTGTTGTTGTTGTCCTGCCCCTCCGTACTGCGGTTGTTGTTGTCCTGCCCCTTGTTGGTTGTTAGACCACCTTAAATTTTCGTGGTTCCTCCATCCTGGGTTGTAGGTTTGGGAGTTTGGATCATATCTCCTCTGTTCGTATTGCCCATTACCATTTTGACCCACTGCATTGACTTCTTCTTCTTCAAACGGTGTGGGACATTGATCCGTGTGATGTATCACGGCAGTGCAGATTTGGCAAACTTTAGCTTTCTTTTGCCCTGGCCCAATGTTGGTTATGAACTTGTCGAACAGGTTGCAAAGTTTATCCAGCTTGGTCTCCACGGTTGAAGAAGTAGCGGCGGCTTGCCTCGGAACTTCTCCTCCTTCGTCTTTGTTTTCTTCGGCCATCTCGCCCAACAATCTAAAGGCCTCACTGGGAACTTTATTCATTATTGATCCTCAACAAGCTGCATTCACCCAAATTTTCTCAGATGCCCTTAACCCGGCCATGAAATATTGGATTAGATCATGGTCCGGAATTTGATGTTGAGGGCATTTAAACTTCAATTGTTTAAATCTTCCCCAAGAATCATAAAGGTTTCCCGTGCCCATTTTGATCTCGCTTATCCTTTTCCTCATGTTACGAATGCGGGCGGTGGGAAAGTACTTCTCGAGGAACTTCGTGCGGTTGTGCCCAAGTGGTCACACTTCGCGTGGGCGAGGTGTAGAGCCATTCTCTTGCTCCATCATGCGAGAGAGGGAATGAAACTAATCTCACATATTCTCCAAGGTTTTCATTGGCGGATAGTCCCACGCCATCTCAAAGTCTTGTAAATGTGTTTGTGGATCTTCCCGGGCATGTCATCGAATCGGGAAGGATGCGGATGAAGGAATGCTTCATCTCCGGTGGCCATTGATCGCGGGCAAAGTGATGCCCGTTGGCCTCGAGTTCGGTTGTTGGGGAACACCATTTACGTAGGGAAGACATTTGTTAACCCTCGCCCGAGGATCCATCTTGGGTGTTTAATTCACCATACATTGATTATAATCCCAGCATGCGTCTATATAATTAAATCGCAACACGTTGGGGTTTTCACGTGTTTACCTTTGGATCGTCAAGAGGTGGATCGAACGAGATGAAAGGATCGAACGGATCGGACTCGTGCTTTGACCTTCCGGACTGTATCCCGTTGCCCAATCTCCAACGCCGAGTGAGGACGATCTATGGAGAATGCTACGGAAAATCACCCAAAGCTCTCTTCACAATTAAAACTCGAAAATTTTCTCTCTAGAACCAAGAGATGACCAAAATTGTCTTTTCAATATGTGTGCATTAGACTTTATCTCATACCTTATATTTATAATGCACTACCTTAATCCCATATGGAATGTTACCATAATCCTTTATGGAATATTACCATAATCCTATATGGAATATTACCATACTCTTAGGATTATTTCCATACTCTTAGTGATTATTTCCATACTCTCAAGATTATTACCATAATCTTATATGGAAAGGATCTATGCATATACCATAAATATAATTATATCCTTGTGGGATAAAGAGAATAAAATCTTTCCTTTGAGAGCAATAGGGGCGCCGATTTCTTCTCAGAGCTACGGGCTGGACGGGCCAAATTTGGATCAAATGCAAGGAATAAAGATGGGCCTCAAATAAATTAATTATCTTATGTTCACCTTAACATAAATTAATTTATAAACATTCGATCATTCCACTAGAGAATAAATGTTGACTTACCCTTTATTACCAAGTTGAGTCGGCTTGCACTTAGACATTACGAATCCCGTATATAAGATATCGAACGTCCATTAATCATTTATAGCAATCATCGCTTAAACGATTAATAACTTCATTTCCTTAAGTAGTACCACTCAACCTTATTATTGTACTTGAGCTAACTCAACTGCGCAGGTTTAGTACAATAAACCTTGAGCTCCTTAAGGGACGCCATCATCCTAAACGGATACGGTGACTCGACATGTATAACTAGCGTGACATACAAGATCGCCACCACCCAAGATGCGGAGAATCTGGTTAGAACATATAACCTCACTCATAACAAGTCAAAGTGATGGTCAAGAACTCATACTCACCTAATAACTTATCGAGGTTTAGATCATCGTAAGTCACCGAGATCTTGGTTCTTCACGACGGTCGAAGAAGAACTCATCTCATCGTGATCCTTCAATACGCCGAGACGCATCAAAGATAGACAAGCAACCAAGTCAAGTCACTTCTTATCTATACTGCGGCTAAACCGACAACTCGTCCTTAAGTCGTCTCACCGTGAAACTTTTATATCTCATTAAGCTTCGACCAATCATACGGACTTCGTGATCTTCTACACACCGTATGATCTAACTTATATATGAGATAAGGGACACGAGATATATGCAATCAAGTATTCAATTCGAGATAGAGATTGTAATAGTGGTAACAGAAACATTGTATACAAGCTCAACCAAACTCGCTTTCAAAGATACAAATCAACAATCTCCCACTTATACTAAAGCAAACTTTTAGTATACAATGTGTCTTTTACTAGCTATTACAAACAACCATCACTTTGCTTCTCCCACTTATACAAAAGTTTCCTTTCTAAGTGGGTGCCATCAAGCATAATCCAAGTCCTCTAACGTGTCCATCGTAGACTTTTATGGCGGTGCACTTCGTGAATGGATCCGCTAGATTTTCCGTCAGATCAATCTTTTCAATCAGCACGTCACCGCGCCTAACGATTTCTCGTATGACATGGTACTTTCTCTCATGTGTTTGGTCGCTTGTGGGTCCGTGGTTCCTTCGAGTTTGCACATCGCACCGAGTTATCACAAGAACTATGATACTCTTGGGCAAACCAGTACCACATCTAGATCCACGAGGTAGTTCTTGAACCATACAGCCTCCTTAGAAGCCTCCAAACGGCTACATATTCGGCTTCCATGGTAGAGTCCGCAATGCATCGCCGCTTTGCACTCCGCCAGATACGGCTCCACCTCCCAAGGTAAACACATAGCCCGAGGTCGACTTTTTCTCATCACGGTCACTTGGAACCGAGTCCAGATAACCCAAAGGCATTAGACTATCTCGCATGGTAAACTAGCCTATAATCTCGAGTCCTTTCGTGTACTTGAGTATATGCTTTCATCGCAATTCAATGAGCTTGTCCGTGGTTAGATCGATATTCAGCTACTATGCCACCGTGATAGCGTATATCGGCCTCGTGCATAGCATTACAGCACATGAGACTTCCTACGGCGGGCGTAGAGAACTTGTCTCATTTCCTCTATCTCCTTTGCGGTCATATAGGTGATCGTTTTAGATAAAGGAACGCCATGTCCGAAAGGTAGCAATCCTTTCTTGGCGGTCCGCATACTAAAACGAGTAATCACAAGATCAATGTAAGACGCCCGAGATAAGCTCAACATTTTCTTCTTGCGATCTCGGTAAACTTGATCCCAAGAATGTACGCGCATCTCCTAAGTCTTTCATTTGAAACCGATCGGATAGCCAACTCTTTAAGTCTCGATAACGACTTCACGTTGTTGCCAACTAGAAGGATGTCATCTACATAAAGTGCAAGAAATACCACATCACCGTTGACATCTAACCGATACACACAACTCGCTAGGCAACTGGTAAATCCATAGGACTTTACTACCTCGTCAAAGCGTAAGTTCCATGATCGGGAGGCTCGCTTAAGCCCATAAATGGACTTCTTAAGCTTCCATACTAGATGCTCTTCACCTTTACCACATAACCTTCGTGTTGTCGCATATAGATGTCTCTACCTTCCTCAAGGTAACCGCTTAGAAAAGCGGTTTTAACATCCATTTGCCAAACCTCTAGGTTCAGTGGGCTGCTATGGCTAGAAGAATTCGATGGACTTGAGCATTGCTACGCTGAAAAGGTCTCATCGAAATCGATGCCCTCAATCTGTGTGCCCTTTCGCCACAAGCCCGGCTTTAAAAGTCAAACCTTTCCATCGTAATCTCTCTTCCTCTTGTATATCCACTTACTACCTATGGCTTCTTTGCCATCCGGTAGAGTGTCTTTCATATACATCCATAGCCGTTATGGACTCCATTTCTAAGTCCATAGCGGTGTGCCATGATTTTGCATCAATATCTTGTACGCCTCCTTGTATGTCCACGGGTCGATTATTGCATGTTCGTCTCCCGACTAAATCCAAGATTCACCCACGAACATAAATCGCTCGGGTCGACGAACAACCCTCCCACTACGACGAGGTTCTACAGCACAATGGCAACGGTGGGTGCGGATACTTGTGGTTCTCTAACTTGCACAACTTCACGTGTAGGTACCACTTGCGGTCGGTATCTCCGTGGAACTCGACCCACTTCAATTTCTTGAAGTATCCGTGTCGATCCTCCCACTAGACTCGACATCTCGTAACTTTGCCTAATCGGTGGTGGAATACGATCATCTTCTAATTCTCAAGAATGATTTCAACTTTGGACTTATGATTTTCATATAATCCTCTTCTAAGAATCGAGCATTAGTGCTAATAATGACCTTCCCGATCCTTAGACTATAGAATAAACCACCTTCGCCCTCTAGATAACCAATAAACGACCTTGCGTCGATCTAGCCTCCAACTTGTCGCCTTCTTGTTCAAAGACATGTGCCGGATCGCCCATATCTTTATGTGGTTTAAACCAGGGCTCATACCAAACCACAACTCGAAGGGGTCTTTTCGATCGACTGATGGTACTAGATTTAGCAAGTATGCCATTGTTCTAAGGCATACCCCGTAATCTAAATAGGCAATGTTGCATAGCTCATCATAGATCTAACCATTTCTAAAAGAGTCCTATTTCTTCGCTCGACACGCCATTTTGTCAGTGTGTCCCGTGAAGTCTTACTGGGAGGTAATCCCACACTTCACTAGATAGTCCATAAACTCGTTATCGAGGTATTCGCCACCGCGATCGAACGCAGCGATGACTTGACACTTTTACCTAGCTTCGCTCCACTTCCGCCTTAAACTCTTTGAATTTCTCAAAGCATTCGACTTGCGGTGAAGCGGTATACGATCCGCACCTTGAGTAATCGCCGCTGAAAGTGACAAAATACTGCATCTCCACGAGCTTGTGTGGACATCGGTCCACACAGTCGAATGGACTAACTCCAACATTTCTTGGCTCTATAACCCTTCGCTTTGAAGGGTCCGGTCGACATCTTACCTTCTATACAAGATTCGCAGATTGGAAACGGAGTAACCGTGAGATTACCCAATGCCCATTCTTAGCCGCCTTTGATCCTATTTAGATTGATGTGACCTAATCTAAGATGCCGAGAAAAGTAGAGTCATCTTCATAAGAAAACTTTCTTTTTGGGTTTGATGAAGATGCAACATAGTTATAGGTATTATGTTTTGCGTAAATAGTATAAAGCGAATTATATAAAGTGCCAACACGTATAACTTCGTCATTTCTTATGATAGAAACACCACTATCAAAAATAATGAAATATCCATGAGTAAATAATTTCAAACAAGAATAAGGTTCCACCAAAATCCGCACATATAAAACGCCTTCAAAACTAAAATTGTTGTCCCAAAACATAAAGAAACATCTCCAACTGCAAAAGCTTCGACTTTCGCCAGCGTTGCCCATGGAGATCGTTATCTCGCCATCAAACACTCCTTGTCCGCAGGAACCCCGCAGGTGTAACAAACATGATCATTATACCAGTATCTACTACCCAAGAATGGGTAGAACAAGTCGCTAAACATGTTTCACATTAAAGCAAACGGCGCACTGAGCCTCGAGCATAGGGCACTGGCCTTCCAATGCCCGGGCTTGCCAGACTGAAGCACTTGCCTTTCTCCTTCGCTTCTTCAAGCCTCCGTGGCAACCATGTTCTTGTTCCCATTACTCCCACTATTTCCTCGCCTCTACCACCTTTGGTACCCCTTTTCTATTTCCATTTTGCAATGAAAATTTTGGGCCCTTAGATGTGCTAGCAAGAGCATGTGCTCCTTTTCCCATAACTCCTTCCACAGCAACGAGATCATTAAGCAACTGACTAAGTGTAAACTCGGTCTTGCTCATGATCGCATTCACGCGAAAGTTCTCAAAAGACTTGGGCAGTGTATTGAGGATGATATCGACCTTGTCCGCCGTCAATACCTCCTCCCAACCGATCAAGACTATCCATGAGATGTGTCATGTGGGAGACATGTTCATGGACCGAACTTCCTTCTTCCATCTTACACGCCAAGATTTCTCTCATTGTGTGGAAGCGATCGTCCGATCCGATCGCCCAAACTTACTCTCGAGACTCGACCAAATATCGGTCGCTTCACCATCGATCGATGTCAGCAACAAACGCCTTTGGACATCGTAGTCATCATATAGCATTTAGCCATATTGTTCGACTTATTCCAAAGTCTCGCTTGACTCTCATTAGTCGATAGTCGCCGTCGATGGGGCATCGGTTTAGGAGTAGTGAGGACAAACATGTGTTCTTCAATGATAAGAACATATTCCATGTTTCGCTTCCACTGATAAAATTTGGACCGATAACGGATTTTGTGCGAGCATATTGATAATCGGCGAAGAGACATATCTCAAACGATAATGTAAACACATAAGCATACGATCGCATATAATTCGTAATAATAATATTGTAACCTTTTGATAAAACAATATTAATTGAACCTCCAATCGCCCAAGGAATTCCACACGCAAGCCACGCGTGTGGCCACACGAACCCCCGACTGCACTAAAAATACCTTTAGTCGCTTAATTTCAATCCATGTCAACTTATCCTTACGACAAATGAAATTAACGATTGACCTTACTAGACCACATCACTATCGCAAGAAGGGACTTTATGGAAGTTGTACTTGAGGTGATGTCTACAATGACCACAATTTTAACAAATAGAATGAATTTTAGAATTGGTATACTCACTCGACCATACCGCCCAATTCAAATTCTTTTGTTATCTCATTTTATATCTATCTCTAGAGAACTTATGAAAATCGCACATGCAAGCCACGCGCGTGATCGCCATACATGAAACTCCCACTTCTCAATAGATTTAAAATGTTTTATTTAGAAATCTCATCTAACAAACTTATGATAAACAAGGCAAGCAAGCCACGCTGCAGAACGCTTCACTCACATGCGCCTCACTTTGTTTAGAGATCAAAAGTGGAGGTCTTGACATTTTAATTTGAAAAATTAATTTGTCGGGTTGCTTGCTAGTCTTTTTATTCAAAAGGTTTGTCCATGCAGATCACGTAATCCTAGCATGCTTTTCTATAGAACTCAACATGTAAAACATGCTCGCAGTAATTCTAAAATATGCTTGATAAACGCGATAAACCTAGCATGCTTACTATGCGCATCCAATTACGTAAAACACATAAAGGTTTGTCAACGAATATAAACATACATAGCATGCTATCGCATAATTTAAACATCCACGACATGCATATGAACGATAAAATAAAATAAAACGCTCATCGCGCCCAATCGTGAAACCCGCACATTTAAATCTAATCTATTACATAGATTTACAAAGTACGTAATTAAACTTCAAACGGGCCTCGCATGCACGCGCACGGACCGATTCAACAACGGGCCTCGCGTGCGGGCACGGACCGAAAACGGAAAACGGGTCCGGGCCGGTCGGCCCAATCAGGCCGGTCCGCGCTAGGGCAAAGCCCACGCGCCGCCCCGCATCGTCCGCCGCCGCTGTCCTCTCGCGGGCTACCTCATGGTCGCTAAGGCGACCGCGACCGACGAGCGACATGCGTGGCCACCGCCCGAGCGCCAACATCCGCCGAGACGCCGCCGCCCGGCCATACCTTGCGACCGCGAAGTCCGCCGCAAGGCTGGGGTTTCGCGCAACGCGCGCCTGCCGCCGTTAGCTCGCGACGGCGCGCAGCTCGCTGGTAATCTCGCGATCATGAAGCCGCCGCTAGGCGCCAGGATCTTCTTGCGAGAACGCGCCTCGTCGCCCGCAGCCCTCGCGACGCCCTCGCGATCGCGAGGCTCGCCGCGAAACCGCCCGATGATCGCTAGAGACCTGTTTTCCGCCGCTTCGTTCTTCGTTCTTTCGCTTCGTTCTTCTTTTACGATAAGATTTACATAATAAAATCTAATCTAACCACGGATTTTCTCGTGGTGTAAACAATAACATCCGACAAAATAATAAACGAGCCACGATGAACTAAAAATCCACAATTAATAAACGCACGTAATAATCAAACGTGAATTAATCCAACAGCCAAGATTCTCGATCCTGTGCTCGATACCAATTGTAGGAAAACGATGTTAACCCTCGCCCGAGGATCCATCTTGGATATTTAATTCACCATACATTGATTATAAACCTAGCATGCGTCTATATAATTAAATCGCAACACGCTGGGGTTTTCACGTGTTTACCTTTGATCAAGAGGTCATGGAACGAGATGAAAGGATCGAACGGATCGGACTCGTGCTTTGACCTTCCGGACCGTATCCCGATTGCCCTATCTCCAACGCCGAGTGAGGACGATCTATGGAGAATGCTTCGGAAAATCACCCTTGCTCTCTTCACTATTTTCGAAAAATCCTCTCAAGAGAACCATGAGGGGCCAAAATCTGTGGTCAATATGTGAGCATTAACTCAGACTTTATCTCATACCTTATATTTATAATGCACTACCTAATCCCATATGGAAATTACCATAATCCTATATGGAAATTACCATAATCCTATATGGAATATTACCATAATCTTAGGATTATTTCCATACTCTCGTGATTATTTCCATACTCGTGATTATTACCATAATCTTATATGGAAAGGATCTACGATATACCATAAATATAATAATATCCTTGTGGGATAAAGAGAATAAAATCTTCCTTAGGAGCAATAGGGGCGCCGATTTTCCTCTCACACGGGCCTGATGGGCCACCTGTGGATCAAATGCAAGGAATAAAGATGGGCCTCAAATAAATTAATTATCTTATGTTCAAATTTCGTAACATAAATTAATTTATAAACATTTATTCATGCCACTAGAGAATAAATGCCGACTTACCCTTTATTACCGGTTGAGTCGGCTTGCACTTAGACATTACGAATCCTCATATATAAGATATCGAACGTCCATTAATCATTTATAGCAACTGATCGCTTAAACGACACAACTTCATTTCCTTAAGTAGTACCACTCAACCTTATTATTGTACTTGAGCTAACTCAACCCGCAGGGTTTAGTACAATAAACCTTTGAGATCCTTATGGGACGCCATCATCCTAAACGGATACGGTGACTCGACATGATAACTAGCGTGACATACAAGATCGCCACCACCCAAGACGCGAGAATCTGGTTAGAACATATAACCCTCACTCATAACAAGTCAAAGTGATGGTCAAGAACTCATACTCACCTAATAACTTATCGAGGTTTAGATCATCGTAAGTCACCGAGATCTTGGTTCTTCACGACGGTCGAAGAAGAACTCATCTCATCGTGATCCTTCAATACGCCGTAGACGCATCAAAGATAGACAAGCAACTAAGTCAAGTCACTTCTTATCTATATCGCAGCCTAAACCGACAACTCGCCCTTAAGTTGTCTCACCGTGAAACTTTTATATCTCATTGCTTTCGACCAATCATACGTACTTCTCGTGATCTTCTACACAATCGTATGATCTAACTTATATATGAGATAAGGGACTCGGATATATGCAATCAAGTATTCAATTCGATAGAGATTGTAATAATGGTAACAGAAACATTGTATACAAGCTCAACCAAACCGCTTTCAAGATACAAATCAACACTCCACATTGTCCGTAGTCGCTTCTTCGTGAGCGCCTTCCTCCTTAATTCCACTTTGAATGGCTCGCATCCGTAGGGTCTTGCAAACCTATCTCGGCAGATGTCTTCCACCATGGGTTCAATGTGATCGATGAATTCCACGACTTCAATATCAATCGATACTCCATGGCCTCAAGATGTTGAAGGTCACCGCCTCGCCATCGAATTCACGTGATAACTTGCTCGTGTCGCAATCAATCTCGGTTCGTTATCTTCATGAATGGTCGCCCAATAACATAACCGAGGATTTGTTACCCACCGTGCTCATATCCGTAACGTAGAAGTCCACCGAAATACGAGTTCTTCCACTTTGACCAATACTTCTTCGATGATTCATTCGATAAACGCTGACCCATCTCGCTAATCGATGACCACTGTGTTGGCTTCGTGGTTCCCACTTTTAATTCGTTAAACATCGACAAGGGCATGACGATATAGATGCCCCCAACCAAAGATGGCCCTTTCGATCCTCAGATTGCTTATTACGCAGGAATGAAAACATCCTGGATCTCCATACTTTCTGCATTTCACAGCAGATCATGGATACATTTTCTCCCACTTGAAATTTTGCATCATCTTTGTATTTCACCTTTCTCGCATATAATTTTTCATGAACTTTGCCCACTTCGCATCGTGCCCGTGAGTGGACGAGCGGTATATTAATTTCCACCTTCCAAATACACGATACATCTCACTCATTTCTTCCTCTCTACGATTCTTAGCCAATGCTCGGAAAGGGGTAAACCTTAGATTAGTTCGACGAGGTCGGCTCAATGATCACATCTTCTTTTTCGTGTTTTCCGGGTGGTTCCACATGATCATCTTCTTCTCGATCAATGTGATCCGTGAGATCTTCTACTCGTATGATCGCATCGTCCTTAGGCATGAAAATGTTTTCAGCGCTTCTTCCCGCTTCTCAAGGCTACAAGATTCAGTAGCTAGCCTGCTTACCTCTACTTGTGGAGGTAAATTTCCTTCTTTCTCAAGATGCTACGACGGTCAACAATTGGGAAACTTGGTTCCAAGGCTCCTGAGGGCCCCTGTCTCGACCTTGAATTTCTGCTCACTTGTCGAGTCTTCACATTCTCTCGTGCCATAGATGCACAAGTTCGCCAACGATGGCCCACCGCTATGGTCACGCGATTATTCCTGCATCGCTGTTGTTGTTGTTGTCCCGCCCTCCGCATCATTGTTGTTGTCCCGCCTCACGGTTGTTAGACCACCTAAAATTTTCGTGGTTCCTCCATCTGGGTTGTAGGTTTGGGAGTTCGATCATATCTCCTCCGTCAGTATTGTCCATTACCATTTTGACCCACCGCATCGACTTCTTCTTCTTCAAAAGGGCGGGGCATCGATCCGCAGATGTGTCACGGCCAGCAGATTGGCAAACTTTAGCTTTCTTTGCCCCGCCCCGTGTTGGTTATGAACTTGTCAATAGGTTACAAAGTTTATCCACTTTGGTCTCCACGGTTGAAGAAGAATGCGGCTTGCCTCGAACTTCTCCTCCTTCGCCTCTGCTTTTCTCGCCATCTCGCCCAACAATCTAAAGGTCTCACCGAAACTTTATTCATTATCGATCCTCCACAAGTCGCATTCACCCAAATTTTCTCACTGCTCTTAACCCGCCATGAAATATCGATTAGATCATGGTCCGAAATTTGATGTTGATGGCATTTTGCTTGCATACTGCTTAAACCTTCCCCAAGAATCATAAAAGGTTTCTCTTGTGCCCATTTTGATGTCGCTATCCTTTTCCTCATGTTCAATGCGCGGCGTGAAAATATTTCTCGAGAACTTCGATGAAGTTGTGCCCAAGTGGTCACACTTCCGTGGGCAAGGTGTAGAGCCATTCTCTTGCTCCATCATGCGTAGAGAAGGAATGATAGTAATCTCACAAACTCTCCAAAGTTTTCATCATGCGCGGATAGTTCCACACGCCATCTCAAGTCTTGTAAATTTCTTTGTGGATCTTCCCGCATCTCATCGAATCGTGGAGATCCGATGAAGAATGTTTCATCTCCCGTGGCCTATTGATCGCGGGCAAAGTGATGCCCGCTGGCCTCGTGTTCTCGTTGTTGGGGAACACCATTTCCCAATGTTCGCTCACTTGCGGTTGTTCACCCATCGACGCCCTCTAGGTTTTCTTCCGGTTAGCCGCCTTGCAGCTTGTCGTGCCTCCGCATCGCCGCTCTCCTCCGCCTGGGTGTTTTTCGATCTCGTGATCGCATAAAAGTTCTCTGCTCTCTCCCGCAAGATTAGGTCGTAGCATACAATAAAGAAAGCAATATAAACACAAGAAAGAGAGTACCACCGAATGCGCAATTCATCGGAACGGCGCCAATTTTGACATCACCGTCGCTTAGCGCTCAAAATAAATTTATAACCTATTGCCCATCACAGCACGTAGCCGATAAGTATAGGGTCGATCCCACGAGGAATTGGTGTAGCAATCGATGTCACGATGTCACTTAAAATGAACGAGTGGTGTAATTATCTTGATCAATATAGGTAAGGCTAAAGTAACCCGAACAAACTAAAAGGGAATATCAAATAATAAACTAATCTAGCTTGGGCAACAACTTGGTGAAGATGATTAACACTCGTCATAGGTGCAAAGGTTTTCACTACATGACATGCATCAATCCTATTATAAGAGACATACGTCGTGACCCCATTTTCACGCCGTCACGCCCACCCACGCATCCCTCCAAATCTATCATTTCGTAAAGAAATGCAAGGGCACCCTATGCAAACTATCTAACCCGTAATGCCCACGCACGAGGACACCTCAAGACATGCAAGCCTCACAGCAGCTAAGTATGATCTGATACAGCATCTTGATTGGCAAAGGCACTGCTAGACTACTCCAACTCGCCCACACCAATCGTACTATTTGGGGTGCGGGACACCGATACCTTAATCCAATTATTACTTGCAACCTCCCTTGCCCACTATGTTATTCGCGACTAACACACCGAGTTTGGTTGTTATATATTGCTCAGACCCAGTGCTTGGGAACACACGCATGCAGATCATAATGCCTTACTTAGACCTCTCTCGAATTATATTAATCATGCTTCACTTAGTTATGCCCAAACCGTAATAAAGACTTAGCTAGACATAAAATAAACAAACATGCAACATTTAATTGAGACCATCATAAAAGGGAAACAACTTACTATTACTTGAATGAAATAAACGGCGAGCCCAAAGTGCAACCAACAAACATACGCAAAACAAATAAAAGTGTTTGCCCCGAAGGGACTTAATGTATGTGGTGGTGTGGTTCGTGAGAAGGAACGAGAAAAAATGCAGCGAATGATGATGATAATGATGATGCGCACAAGTCGCGCATTCATCCCATATATATAGGCCGAGAGAGATCGGCGACGGTTATGGCCCATGGGTCTGGATAATCCTTAGGGTTTCCTTGTTGATCAAGATTGTTTCCTCGCCTGCACGGATTTGAGGTGATCTCCTCCGCTTTTATGGGATTCGTGATCGCCGCATCTTTTCCGGATTTTCTGGATCCATCCCGATCCCGCTTCGCCCAACGCCTCTCTCTCTCTGCTTCTTCACTTCCGCTTGCCCATCGCTTAACCTCCGGAGATTGAACTTGCGGTTTGTAAGCGAGGTCATGCTGTAACTGAACAAATACTGGGTTAGATGTCTCCGGCGAGCGAAGCTCCTGTGCCCTCGGGATGCAATCGTATCTCGTCTGGTCCGCCATGCAAGTTTCCACCAGACGCCCATTTCGCCTGCCTTGCCCCTCGCACCGCAGGTCCTCCCGCACACAAAACACAACAAGAAAGACACAAAAGACTCGTTCTAGACCTAGATAAGACACAGAAAAAGAGCACAAGGGCTCGTCAATCATCCTTGTCAACAGCAGCTTCAACAACATCCTCAGCATTTACTCTCCCTTTTTGGGAAGAAAGTAAAGCTGTAAGTTCTCCCTTAATCCAGCCAAGGTTTTGCAAATTTTCAGAATGAAATTTCCAGGATGCACGCTCCATGTCTTCAACTCGACGAACAAGTGATTGCAACAATGTTGAAGTCACTGTTTTCACTGTTTTAAGCTCATCATCAACAGCAGCAGGGGCATGTGGATCAACCCACGATAGGTCATTGACCTTCTTCCCAATGAAAAGTTGCGAGCTGATAGTGTATGTAGGAATCTTCTCAAGCTGAGTATGTTGAACAGTTTCCTTGAATCCTTGAGACTTGAGAACCCTGTAGATAAGAGAAGGAAATGGTAGTGAAGCAAGCTGCGATGGTCCAGTAATCGCTGCAATTTGATCAAATATAATCCGGCCAAGGTTGAATGGTTTGTTTCTTCCAATGCAATAAAAAAGTGCCCCATGTTGTTGAGTGACTATAGTGGTGTTTGAAGTCACAATCCAATTGCTTGCAATTCTCATTTGTTTCTTTCTCTGCTGTAGGTTCTGTGTTGACAGCAGCTTCATCCACAATCTTCTTCTTTCATTCTCTAACCTTCGCCCTTTTTAGCTGCCGAAGTACCTCCTCAACGAGAACATCATCCTCTGATTCTACAACTTCATTTTCACTTACTGCAATTTGAGGGATTGAGGCAACCTCCTCGGTGTTGCCCTCCCCCTCAACAGTGACCTCTTCTTCTTTGTCCAGCGTCGATGAACCTTCCTCTAGGGTTACAATCTCTACCACCGGTTGATGGCGTCCCTTTGTCTTCTTCTTTTCCTTTTGCTTCCTTTCCGGTGGTGGAGCCTCATCACACCGAGTTTGACATGCACCGTGATCGAGGCCTCGATTTCTACGGTTGCCTTCTAATCGTGCCGATCAACGGTGGGTTTCTTCTTTCTTTGATGATTCCTCCTCAGGACGGCTTCTCTTCAAGGATTTGGCTTTCACGGCCTTCTTGGGAACCAGGACATAAATCGGTTCAGGATTGAGAAATTCTTGTGGGGATTCAACAGCAGGAGTTGTTGTAGATACTATTGCAATGACAAAGGTTCAATGACGGTGGCGGCACGCTCAGCAGCTATGGCGACGTGAGATTCAGCGACGGCAGCAGTTCAAGAGTCGTGGACGATAGTAGATTGAGGAACAAAGGCGGCGCAGACGCGAGGCTTCCATGGATGTCGAAAGAACACTGAGCTTGGCCAATTGACCGATTCACCAAATCTGTCTAAGTTGCTCAATGGACAAGGGAGAAAGTGAAGACATTTTAATTTGGTAAAAACCTAGGTTAGCAGTCGAGTTAGAGATGAGCAAATAAGAGAGGTGTGGAATAAAGAATAAATAATGCAATATATATACCACTCAAATAATTGTCCAACACACTTCAAACTCTTTTTGGATATCTTCAACTTTTTTAAAAAAAATCAAAAATCTGGTAGAACTTGAGGGAACATATGGATACGTGTGAATTCCAACAGATCAACAAGCTGATATAATCATAGAGAGATAAAACAAATCCCTAAAAATAGGGGTAAACCAACAAACTTCCGTAATTTTCTGAACAGCCTTATGTTGACAAACATGTTGCCCTGACATCTCCAAACACATTGACTTAGCTTATCATTAAAACATCCAATAAGTACGTAACCACGAAAATTTGATTTTTTATGACGAGAGTGCATCATCGCAATAATGTCGTGCCCCTAGTCTAGGTTCTTATTCCGACCAAATTATTCTACTAAGTCGCCGCAATAGTAAGAGGTCCCTATAAGCGTGGTAAGGTCGACCCAAGTCGAATCTCTCGTGGAAGACTTAACACGGCTTATGATGTGTTACGATAAAACAATAAATCTAAATCCTAAACTTGATCAAAGTGATGATTAACTAAAATCGACAGAATTAAAACACGCAAACAATTCAAACAATTGTTCAAAGCGCTCAATAGCAACAGGAGTAATTCAAGAGTGAGATAAACTAGGTATTAGGTTCTTCGCCTCGATTAATTAATTTATGCTTGATTAAGAAATCTACCTATTCATGCAATCCTCAAACCTCAATCCAAACACTCGACTTTCGCTCGGGATTAAACCTAGGTTATCAAATTTCACAAATACATAAACTATTAGAGTACCCGCTTCCGAACCTCTAATCCAATCTATTCCTATGATGCAACGATCTATCTCTCGATAATACACAAAACATAAACAATTAAATGGTGATTAATCACTTAACAGTAAACCCTATGATTCAATTGGTATACTCAATCAAAACAAATAAACAATAAATCAATTTGAATCACCCAACCCTAGAAGAAAATTAGTTCATGCTCATCTCACGGATTAAACAATTGTAATTAATAGAAATCATTACCCAATAATTCAACGGGAGAAAAGTGAATAACAATTCTTACAATTACAATAGTCGTTGATGAATCTCTTCAATCAAAGCTCTTGAATCAATCCAATGCAAAGGAAATTACTTAGAAAATAAAGATGAACAGTTCGCGTGGAAGGGAGCTCTCAAATAAACCGATTTAATGAAAATATTATTCGAATCGCTAGGGTTTTCAGCGTTAAATCAATATATATAGTCCTAAAATTTCACTCCCAATACGGACGCGATGCAACGCTTCGGACACGAGGAGTTTCGATCGAATACCTCAAGACCCCAAATACGGACAGAGCACACAGCACGACGCGCCAAGATTCTCGACGAGTGCGAGCACCGGTTGAGAAACCAAGGTCGGACGCGCATATTTCTAGAAGGACACCGATCGTCGACGGGGGCTGCGCCGAACGCTGCCCTCGGAGGATAGGCGTTGAGGTCGCAGCACCACGGGGTCAGCAGAAACGCGCAATCAGCCGCGCGCGGCGCAAGGCGAGGCGGGCATGGCGCGGGCGCTGGGCGAACGCCGCTTCCAGCGCCACGGACGGAGCGACGTGCATGGGTGAGAAGGGCAGCGGCGCTGGCCTCCGCGCGCCCGGGGTTATGGGCGGCGAGTGAGCGCGGAATGCGAAAGTCGGACGGAAGGTGCGTCTTGGCTTTCGCCAGCCAGCGGTTGTCGACGCGAGGCGCCGCGGCGCTGGCTAGGCGGGGCGCGGGGTCGGAGGATGCGCGCAGGGAGAGGCGACGCTGGCGACGGTATACGGCTGGGCGCGAGCGCCGCTGGCGGCCGAGGTGATGCGTGCGATGGGGTGCCGTGCGTGACTTCGGCGATTCGCCTGCTTCTCCTCGTTTGAAATCCGATTTGCAATCCGTTTGCGCTTACGGACTCCTGTCGAGATGCTCTTTAATAAACTTGTTTCTTAGGAGATCCAATTCATCCTATTTTATGAAGTTTTTCTATAAAACATCGAAATAAGTGAAGTAAGTTCGAATTGATAAATATTAATCACCCACGGCATTAATAGGACAAACCACTGAAAACGACATGTAAAACAATACCAAAAATCAGCACAAATTCATACTAAACAACTCCCCCACACTTATCCATTTTCTTGTCCTCAAGCAAAGTCTATACTAGTAAGAATAGGGAAGATAACTCATGCAGCTTCACTCTTAGTCTAATCAATCAAACCTTATTGCTTTTCCCCCACACTTACTGTTTACGTATTCAAAAATAATGTAAAATATATCTAAGACGGCAATTGATTTCCAATAAATAAAAGGGTAACCTCTGCTCAGACCCAACTCTCCGCTAGGGGTGAACAAACTCATGTGGTCACCTTTAGCAACAAGTTTCTTTTTAAAGCACAAAGAATGTTTTAACATATTTTGGAACAATGTTCGAAAGGTGAACTCTCGATGAACTCGAGTTTCCTATCGTGGTTTCCCATGTCCATTTCTCAATTTACGAGAAAGAGGGACAGAATCCCATCCTCCATTTCAACAATCTCAACAAATAACTTGAGTTTTCATTCTTCTCATTTTCTACTCCTTTTCACATATATTTTTTTAAAATGAAACAAGTATATAGGTAACCACAATGTTAACACTACCCCTAACATTAGCCAGACAAATCACATCAATTTCCCTCTATTCATTTTCTATTAATCACAATCTCGTCAATTCACATTATACTCAAATCATATATCACCAAAAGTCTCGGAAATTTGAAATCGGTTTGACCATACCACGTAGTTTAGTTGCACAAATCAAAATCCTAACTTACTCAAGATATACAATACTTGATTCCAAGAAATCAAAATAAGCACGTATGCACATCACCAAACATACAAATAGATAAGATACACACAAATATGAATAATCATCCTCATTATTTAATTCGAAAGCACCGCCCTTGCTCCAAACATTAATAACACAAATGACCATAGAGGATGATACTTCCCGATAATGACGAGTGTCTGCTGTAGAGTTGGAGCATCACGGCTTCACCACACGGATTACAATTTCCCAAAACTCAAGAATAATTAACATCGAAACCAGCACCACACAAAACCAAAACAAAGACGAAAACACAAACACAAGCAAAACCAAAAGAAAACAAGAACAAACAGAAATAAACGTGGGTTGCCTCCCACGAAGCGCTAGTTTTAACGTCGTCAGCCCGACCATTGGTTCCTCATTTTGTTGAATTTTGTCGAGCGAGAAGCTTCGCTCCGACTCTCATTATCCAACGCGCCTCTGCTAGGCGATAACCATATTCCGATGAGTAAGGTGGCGGCTCTTTCCACTTATCCTTGACTTGTACTTCACCCCGATCTTTCTTACACTTAGCCTGGAGTGTGGGGTCAGTCTTCTCGCTGTCGATTTCTTTATGACTTGATCTATTATCAACTTCTTCCTTAGACATCTGTACCTGCAAGACCTTATTCTCGTCCAAAATATCAAGTGCAGTGATAGAAAAACATGATGCAAGAGTAGAAGCGGAGAATTATCACTGCACTACTAGCATGGAATGTCTCTGCTGCTCCCAAAACAAATAAGCTTATCAATCGCTTAGTAAAATCAATTGGTATTTGTTGTAGCCATAAATGGCCTACCTAACAACAACGGATGTCCACTCTCATGTTTTCCAGTCTCTTCTCCCATATCAATGACAACAAAATCAACTGAAACTAAAAGGTTACCCATTCTTATTAAAACATCTTCTATCACACCATTCGGGTACCGAATAGTTCCCTCAGCTAATTCTAATCGCATGCTTGTTTGTTTTAACTACCCAAGTTTTAATGAGTTAAACAGATAAAAGGACATTAAATTAATCCCGGTACCCAAATCAAGCATCCCCAATGCAGATTTTCCATTACCAAAAGCAACATTAAGAGTAAAGATACCTGGATCGCTTTGCTTTGGTTTGGGTTGGTGCGGAATGAGCTTCTTCTTCTTCTCAACTACCACTTTCTTCATATCCACTGTCTCCTTTCTTTCGACTATCAGACGGCTCAAAAATGGAACAGGTGGCTCATAAACTCTGCGAGGCTGTTCTTCTTCCATTCTGGTCTCTTCATCACCCTCGCACTTCTCATTCTCACTTCCATAAGTAGTTCTGACCTTGCATGTCTCGATCACTAGAAACTTCCCTTTGGTCTCTTCTCACAAGTCGCTCAACAATCCCCACCATTTGTCCTACTTGAGTTTCCACTCTTTCAAAGATGCCTCCAAAGACTCAAATCTCAAGTTACTTGCTTGGCTAAACGTATTTAGAGAATCCTCAAGCGATAGTTTATTGGGAGCATCAATTTGTTGCTGAGTCTGCTGAGGTTGCTATCTGAACTGGGTTCCCTGACTTGATCCTCCTCGATTTTGACTCCAAGAGAAGTTAGGATAATCTCTCCACCAGATTGTAAGAATTTGAGAAGGGTCATTTCGGTCTCGACGGATAACCTTGTTGATTTCTCTTGGTACCCTTTGTTGGAACCCTTGCATAGCATTAACTTGCACTTCTTCGTATGCCATCTCATTGGTTCTTTGGCACATGTTAGCTCCATGCCCCGCTTCTCCACAAATTCCACAAGTTTCCATCGACATCGCTTGTTGTTTGTGGAATTTAGGTGATGTCCGAGGCTCGGTTGTTCTCAATAACCGAACTTGGCGAGTGAGATCCGCCATTCGTGGTCATTTCATAATTGGGTGTCATCTCTTTGTCACGCAGCAGTCTTCGCCCCGCACTTCTCCTTTGCGAGTTTGCGACTAGCGTCCCGAGATCTCGCTAACATCATCGCAGTATAGTTTTCAATGTCTCCCCACCGCATTATCTATCATGTATTGAAAATCCATTGTCAATCCATCATAGAAAACCGATTGAGAAGCTCACCGGTAATGGTGATGCGGCACCGCCGTCAGAACGACTTGAAACGATCCCATGCCTCATGCAGAGGTTCTCCAGCCATCTGCTTGAATGTGGCTATCTCAGCCCTCATCTCTTGTGTTTTCTAGTTCGAGTAGTATTTTCCTATAAACTTATCGTATACAGCTTGCCAACTCGTCAGTGAACCAGGCTGTAGAGACATCAACCATGTCTTGGCTCTATCCTTCAAGGTGTAAGGAAAACACCTCATTCTTAGTGTATCTTCTGAGAGCCCGTTCAATGGAAAAGTGTGAACCACTGCATAGAACTCCCGGATGAAGTTCAAAGCATCCTCGCTCGGCATCCCATAGAAAGAGGGTAGGAGATTGAAGTGGATAGGCTTCAACTCATAGTTTCGGGCCGGATCCCCGAGGACTATGCATGACGTTGTCACCCCAATGACGGGTCGAGCAAAATCATGCATCCGCGGGTTTCCTTCATCGTTGACTCCTCCATTTGCTGCCATTTCTTCTGGCACAACTTCCTCACTTGGAGATCTACTCTCCAAATCCCCGTGCTCAACAAATTGAACTCGCCTCACTTTCGCACGAGCTTTCTTCTTCCGAGTTCGAAGATTAAAATCTCTCGCCACAGTGAATGTTATCGAACATCGTGCCAACTTCCTTTAAGACTTGACGACCTAGCATACAAAAACACAAGACAAGAAAACGGATTACGCGCACTGTGGGAAGAAAATAACCAAACAAAAATAAAATAAAATAAAATAGAAGATAGGAGGGAAAATAACACAATCAAAATGCCTAAAGCTCTTCCAAGAACAGCGCCAAAATTTGTTCGACCAAATTGTTCTACTAAGTCGCCGCAATAGTACGAGGTCCCTATAGATGGTAAGATCGACCCAAGTCGAATCTCTCGAGGAAGACTTAATAGGGCTTATGATGTGTTACGATAAAAACAATAAATCTAAATCCTAAACTTGATTGGGGGTGATGATTAACTAAAATTGACAGGAATTAAAACACGCAAACAATTCAAACATTGTTCAAAGCAGTTCAATAGCAACAGGAGTAATTCAAGAGTGTGAGATAAACTAGGGTATTAGGGTTCTTCGCCTCGATTAATTAATTTATGCTTGATTAAGAAATCTACCTATTCATGCAATCCTCAAACCTCAATCCAAACACTCGACTTTCGTTCCGTGGATTAAACCTAGGTTATCAAATTTCACAAATACATAAACTATTAGAGTACCCGTTTCCGGTAACCTCTAATCCAATCTATTCCTATGATGCAACGTATCTATCTCTCGATAATACACGAAACATAAACAATTAAATGGTGATTAATCACTTAACAGTAAACCCTATGATTCAATTGGTATACTCAATCAAAACAAATAAACAATCAATCAATTTGAATCACCCAACCCTAGAAGAAAATTAGTTCATGCTCATCTCACGGATCAAACAATTGTAATTAATAGAAATCATTACCCAATAATTCAACGGGAGAAAAGTGAATAACAATTCTTACAATTACAATAGTCGTTGATGAATCTCTTCAATCAAAGCTCTTGAATCAATCCAATGCAAAGGAAATTACTTAGAAAATAAAGATTTAACAGCTCATGGAAGGAGCTCTCAAATAAACCGATTTAATGAAAATATTATTCCGAATCGCTAGGGTTTTCAGCGTTAAATCAATATATATATAGTCCTGAAATTTCACTCCCAGCACCGGACGCGACGCAAAGATCGGACACGAGGAGTTTCGGATCAATACCTCGGACCCAGCAGGGGCTGAGCCTGGCGGACACGCCAAGATTCTGGACGAGGTGCGAGCACCGGTTGAGAAACCAGCGCCGGACGTCGCATATTTCTAGAAGGACGCCGATCACCGACTGGGGGCCAAGCGCCGAACGTGGCTCGGGCGGATAGGCGTTGAGGTCGCAGCGCCACGGGGTCAAGACTAGGAAATACGCACGTCAAGCACGCGCAAAGAAGGGGCATGGGTGTGCGTGCGGGCGCTGGGCGCTGGACTTAACTCGCTTCCAGCCGGGACGGAGCGATGAGCATGGGGTGAGAAGAGATGGGCGCGGCCTCCTTGAGCGCTGGTTGCGGGCGAGCGCGAAGCGCATGGAATGTGACCGCCGGACGGAAGGCGCTACCGGGCTCCAGCTGACGGAGGTCGACGCGAGGCGCCGGGCGCTGGGCGGGCGAGGGGCGCTGGCGGATGATACGCGCAGCGCGAGTGTGTTAGGCGATGGTCCGCGCTGGCGCGCGAGCGTCGCTGGGCGACCGAGGTGATGCGTGCGACGGGGTGCCGTCGCGACTTTGATGATTCGCCTTCTCCCTCGCTTGAAATTCGATTTGCAACCGCTTGCGCTTACGACTCGCCGAGATGCTCTTCAATAAACTTGATTCTTAGCAGATCCAATTCATCCTATTTTATGTTATTTTTCTATAAAACATCGAAACGAGCTAAGTAAGTTCAATCGATAAATATTAATTAAACCAACGGCATTAATAGGACAAACCACCGAAAACGACATGTAAAATAATACCAAAATCAGCACAAATTCATACTAAATAGCTTCTAAAGCAATCATGGTTTTACCATTTTGTAAGGTAGCATCATCGCAATGAACGCCATGCCCTCAAACTACTTTGTGTTGTTGTACCCATAAAATTATAATTATACACACAATATTGAGCCTGTCTTTGGAGAACATGTCATGGAAATTGTTAGTACAACATAGGCAAAAAACAGTTGCATCTTTTAGAATAA
Source organism: Salvia rosmarinus (assembly GCA_036937905.1). Lineage (NCBI taxonomy): Eukaryota > Viridiplantae > Streptophyta > Magnoliopsida > Lamiales > Lamiaceae > Salvia > Salvia rosmarinus. The sequence goes on from JAODLM010000892.1 coordinate 97,176, forward strand.
AACACGAAGTACTTGATGCAACAAACAACCCTTATTTTTACTCATGAAGGCAGAGGCCAAGATACCCTCTTAAACACGTGAATCTCTCGAAATCTAAAGGCTTTGTGAAAATATCAGCAATTTGACTATCGATTTTCACATAATCTATTCTAATCACCTCTTGTTCTACCAAATATCTAATAAAATGATGTCTTATATCAATATGTTTGGTTCGAGAGTGTTGGACATGATTTTTTGAGATATTTATCAGACTTATGTTATCACAAGATACGCTAAATCACTACCCTCAATTCCATAATCATACAACATTTGTTTAAGCCATACAATTGTGTACAACAAACACCGCACCACATATTCGATTCAAAGAATCAAGAGAGACACGTAATTTTGCTTACGACTATGCCATGAAACGAGGTTATTTCAAGATAAAACACCGCCTACCGTGCTTTTCCTATCATCAACATCTCCAGCCCAATCTGAATCACTATAACCAACCAAACTAGTGTTCGTATTTTTTGAAAAGAAAATACCAAGTTCGAATGTACCAGCAACATACCTGATAACACGCTTAACAGCCCTAAGATGAGACATTTTTGGCTTAACTTGATACCTAGCACATACACAAACACTGAACATTAGGTCTGGTCGTGTGGTTGTGAGATATAGTAAGCTTATAATCATTGATCTATAGAATGTTGGGTCAACATCCTCTCCAGCATCATCTTTTGTCAGCTTATCAGTGGAGCCCATTGATTTCCTCATGTGTTTGGCTCCTTCCAACTGAAATCTTTTCGCCATGTTCTTTGCATACTTGCTTTGGGATATGAAAATCCCTTCTCTTCCTTGCTTGACTTTGAGATCTAAGAAATATGTCAACTCTCCCACCCTGCTCATTTCAAACTTTGTCGACATAGCACCTGCAAAATCATCAAGCATCTTTTGTGAGGTGGAACCTACAATCATATCATCAACATATATCTGAGTAATGAGAATGTGATGATCTTCCCTTTTGATGAACAATGTTCTGTCAACATTACCTCTAACAAAGCCATATTCAAGCAAGAAATTTTTCAAATGACTATACCATGCTCTCGGAGCTTGTTTGAGGCCATACAAAGCCTTTTTCAATCTGTAGACATGATTGGGTTTGTGTGGATCTTTGAAACCTTTTGGCTGCTCGACGTAGACTTCTTCTTTGAGAATACCATTTAAGAATGCTCCCTTGACATCCATTTGAAAAAGCTCGTATGGATTCAAGTCGTGCTACGGGAGCAAATGTATCGTCGAAGTCCACTCATTCCACTTGAGTGTAGCCTTGTGCCACCAACCTTGCTTTGTTGCGAACAATGGTTCCAATTTCGTCGGATTTGTTCTTGAATATCCACTTTGTTCCATAACATTCCTATCAACAGGCCTAGAAACTAAGTACAACATATCATTTCGAACAAATTGATTTAGCTCATCATGAAGAGCTATAACCCAGAATTCATCTCCTAATGTTTCTTTGATATTTTTAGGCTCAATCTTGGAGACAAAACATATAAATCCTGGTATAGATATGCATATGGAGGATAAGCAAATCATTTTTCTATAATCGATAGGAGCCTTATCTCTTGTTCGAACACTATCATGAACATCACCTATAACTTGAGTTGTTGGATGATTATTTCGAATTCTTCTAGATGGTTGTCGTCTCTCACTACCTTGTTGAATTTCTGACTCCAGATCCTCGTTGGATACATCTTGATTTTCTGGAACTCGAGGTGGTGCTGTGGGTGATGTTTGCTCAACATTATCCTACACAGTTATGGGCGATTGTTGTTCTGTCATTTCTCCAGTTCCTATCATAATTTCCTCAGTGCCTTCTTCTTGTGTACCTAAAGGACTTCCATAGTCATCAAATACCATGTTCACAGATTCTTGTATCGTTTGTAATCTTAAGTTAAACACACGATACGCTTGACTATTGAAAGCATACCCTACAAAAATACCTTTATCACTTTTCTCATCGAATTTCGTGAGGTATTCTCTATCATTTAGTACGTAGCATACACAACCGAAGACACGAAAGTACTTGAGGTTGGGTTTCTTACCTTTCAGGATTTCATAAGGAGTTTTAAAAGAACCTGGTCTGATGTTGACTCGATTGTTGATGTGACATGTTGTGTTGACAGCTTCTGCCCAGAAGAATTTGGACATATTTTTTGAGCTCATCATGACACGTGCCATCTCCACTAATATCCTGTTCTTGCGTTCAACCAATCCATTTTGTTGTGATGTTTTTGGTGCCGAGAACTCTTGAAAAATACCTTTCTTTGCACAAAAATTTGCAAAACATGAGTTCTCAAATTCACGTCCATGGTCTGACCTGATTCTTGATACTTTCACATCAAACATGTTAGAAATTCTTGCAAACATGGTTTTGAACACACCAAACGCCTCAGATTTTTCACGAAGAAAGATTGTCCAAGTATATCTTGAGTAATCATCAACCATAACATAAACATACCTCTTTCTTCCAAGGCTCTCAACCTCGACGGGACCTACCAAATTCATGTGAACTAACTCAAAACACCTGGTCGTATCGAAGTGTTGTTCAGGATGTTTCACGACACTGTGGATAGCATGGATTTGTTTTCCTTTTTGACAGTCCTCACACACAACTTTGCTTTCTTGTGTAATATTTGGTAATCCCCTGACAGCTTCCATCTTAGTTAATCTGTCAAGATTTCTAAAGTTAGTATGTCCTAGTCTTTGATGCCATAACACGCTATCATTGTCACACCCCAAAACTCAAATAAATAGAAAATGGGAAAATAACGAGAAGCTTTATTTATTCTGGAGAAATAGGGAAAATAAATTCCAAAATTTGCAAACCCTATTTTCGAGAAAGAGAAATAATAGGTAATGCCATTTCGATAATAACATAAAGCTAATCCCCAAGATCAAAAGTTTAGTTTTGACTGATAACAACCACAAAGGACATCAAGATAAATAGAAAAGAAGAATTATAAGTTCAAGCTCGACATAAAATGTCATTAGGTAATATAACATAGTCTTATATTTTGAAAGATTTATAAGACTATATAATGGCTAGTCATTCAGCGGAAGTCAAGATTGTGGAGTAGAACATTCGCCTCATTCTCGCCACAAGATCGGCAAGAAACCCGAAAACATTTGAAAATATTTTTGGGTGAGTACTAATGTACTTTCGATGGGCATAAACTTTAAAATATTTCGCATCATCAAAACAGTTTATCCATATCTCGACATAACTTAGAAGGTTTCAAAACTAAAAGCCACTTCCAAGTTATGTAAAACAATTCAATTTTTCTTGTGGCGCGGTGTCACGCTCTCTCTGTTATTTTATCATTATACATTCCTTTTCGATCCAGGCGGTGCCGCTTAACGGATCTCGATCCGGAACATAGCCAACGCCGGATCCTCGGGTGAAACCATTCATTCGATGAAACCATTCATTTGGCCGTTTAGCAAGTGGAGATCAAACCACCACGATTCGAGCCGTGCGCAAGACAACCCATAGTAAGTATGTTAGACCGACTAAGAGCCACAATTGTTATACAAGAGCATTAAACAGAGCAGAGCATAACAAAACATTTATATTGGATAAACAATTCACATTATAGAAATATCAGAGCATATAACTCAAAATACTTTTGTAAAGTAAACCCACCTCGAAGAATCAACGGTTAAAACTCGCCTTGGCACAACAAAGTTAATCCCCTTGATCAACAAAACCTACAAGACAAACTAATCTTAAAAGATCTAGCAATACTAACCTTAAGTCTAAATAAAGTAAAACTACTATTTATTAAACTCTAAGTCCGGGTTTTCCAAACCTTAGCAGAAAGTTATAGGGATCAAATCTTAACTAAGGGTGCCAACTATAACTTCGTTCTTCTTTTCTTCCAAAACTAAATTTGATTTTGAAAATCAAATTATCAATTAAAAACTTATTTGATATATATGTATATATACTCAGCATAAATAATTAATTATGTTATTAATTAAAATTTTATAATCTAAACATCACTTAATAAAATTTCCTCCAATTCTAAACATCTACTTATCACAATTTAAATATTATGATAAGTTTAAACAAATTTAAGATTCAATTATTAGACCACCCTTAATCATAAGTTTGATTTGGGCCCAATGAAAGTCCATTTAAGTTCAACCATATCTTAGGTAAACATTTGCAAAGATAAGCCCAACAATTATATTTAGGCCCCAAACCATTAGTTATTCAAATAATATTAACACAAAACAAAAAGAAAAAGAAAAGGAAAGGAAAGAAAAAGAAAGGAAATAAATAAAAAGAAAATGACTCTTTCTCTCCCCCTCAAAAGCTCTCGGTTCTCTCCCCAGAACCCAAATCTCAAATTTTCCTTCTCTTTTGTCCCCACTTCCTTGGTTCCACCGTTGTCGCCTTCTCTCTCTACCGCCATTGCCGCCGCCTATCCCCTTCTCCTTCCCCCTTCTGTCGTCGCCTACCCTTTTCTCCTTTCCCCCTTTCTGCCGCTGTCAGCCCCCTGGTTCACTTTCTTCGCCTCCGCCGACCACCTCTCTCTCCTGCCACCGCCGCCGCCTACCCTCTTCTCCTTCCCCCTTCTGTCATTTCTTTCTCTCTCTTCATTTTGCAAACCCATTTCCCATTTCCCATTTCTTCTTCTACCCATCTTCTAGAGATAGAAAACAAAAAGGAAATCCTCACATCTCTCTCTATCCTCTCGCTAGAACGTGCAGCAGCGTCGCTACCTAACGCCGTCGTCGACCTCTCCCACTCGCCTGCCTTCCACCACCGCCGTCTCGCCGGAAAATGCCATCTGTCTTCATCTCTCTTCTTTCTCCAAACTCACACTCACACACACACTGGAAAACACACACACAGAGACTGGAAAACACGCACACATACACTGGAAAACACACACACAGACTGGAAAACATGCACACACACACTAGAAAACACACACACAGACTGGAAAACATGCACACACACTAACCTCTTTCTTCCCCCCCTTCTGCCCCCTTTCTCGGCTCCCCCCTCTCTCTCTTTTATTTCATTCTTCTTGTTAATAAGTTATGTCATTGTCTACCACTTGGAGAATCATTTTTAAAAAAAATTAGTAGAAATTGTTCCATTCAATTCTTGATTTCACGTTATAAGAAGTCCAAAAGTGATTATGTTGCTTCAAGAAAATAAAAAAACACTGAAGATGTATGTATCTGTTCTGTTTTGTTCATAATAGGCAGGGGATATGATATTATATAAACGTATGAGTACAGAATCATAATACTCATGGGTTCTTTTGAATGAGATAGGGGTAGACCTTGGTTGTGTGTGGAATGAAAGGTTGTCTGTTTCTTTTCTTAAAAGGAGGTGTTGTTCGATTATTCTGCAAAACAAATAGGTAAATCATTAGGGTATAGATTGAAAAGAAATTAAAAAGGAAGTTTAGATCCTTTACCGGGAGAGAGATCAAAACAGGGTAAAAAATGGTGGTAAAAAGAGAGTGGGTTTATAAAGGCTGGAAATGGGACTTTGGGGTATCGTGGCTGGATGCAACAAGAAAAAAAATATCCTCACATCTTGAGGATCCGGTAACAGAAGAGGAATTTAAAATAAGTTGGGCTTTGACAAAATAAGGCCCACTACGAAAATGAAAGAGAAATTAGGCTCATTTTACTGATTCTAATAGAGAATAAAAATTATCTTTGATAAGGAATTTATATACATTATACCATACCTATGTATTAATTTATTCTGTATATGTATTAAAACCAAAATATTATTAAAATTCTTTATAATCTTTTTCGGGCGCAAATCGAAATACATAATATATATATATATATATATATATATATATATATAAGTAAGAAAAAAAAATTATTCCAGAGAGTTTGGGGTATTACAATCATCAATCTGTGCTTTATTGCATTTAGGTTCATTTGCCATGTAATAATTATCAGCTGACCTTTGACCCTTCATTATGCACAAATTATGATCATCAAACACTTCACAAGAATTTTTATCAAACTTAACTTGCAAATTTTCATCACATGATTGACTTATGCTAATCAAATTTGCCATCAAACCTTGAACATGAAAAACATTCTTGAGAGTGGGCAAACCTGATACACTCAAGCAACCTTTACCTACGATTTTACCTTTGGAACCTCCACCAAAACTTGCATTTCCACCGTCATACGACTGATATTCTGACAAGAACGCCTTGTTGCCTGTCATGTGACGGGAACAATCACTATCAAAGTACCATGAACCTGAAACATTAGGCTTTAAGGCAGTATACACAACATTACATTTCAGTTCATCTTTTCTTGCCCAAACATATTTATTCTTGACTACCTGTTGTTTCTCACTTGTTGAAGAGATCATTTCGTCGTTTCTTCTTTGAAAGCAAAAGGGTCTAATATGACCAAGAGTTTGACAGTAATGACACACATACCTCCATTGTCTTCTCTTCTTTTTGGGCTTAACATCTTCTTTCACGAATGGTTTTCCACTTGGTGGTATAATCATCTTGGGTGTTTTCTAGTGTGTTGTCTTCACTGCTGGTGTAGCAGTTCCAACACCAGTAAAACCTATACCAGCAGCAGTTAAACCTGTAGGCATATAACTATCATACCTATGTCCAGTTGCCATCCACCTTTTGATCGTAGCGTGCTCCTTTTCAAGTTGGATCGACACTTTCTTGAGCTCTATCTCCTTTTGAGTGACAATGTCTTCAAGCTTTGCAAGAGATGCTTTAAGTCTTGTATTTTCATCCATTGTCATCTCAAGATCCTTTTCTTGTTCTTTGTACTTTCCAAGGAGTTCATTGTAGAGCTTTGAGAGCTCTTTAATAATAAGAGTAGTGTCCTCATTGCAAGCAATCTCTTCTTCTGCATCATCGGTGAAAGCCAAAAGACAAAACATGTTTGAATAGTAATCAAGTCCATACCTGTTTGAGACTGGATCAAACACCTCCACATCATCAAGGTTATCATCGGATAGGGTTTTCTAGAATGTTGCATACAATGCTGTGCCAGCATCAGAGACAACATCCTCTTTTTCTCAGTCAGATTTGTCCATGCCTTCGAAAAATTCAGCCTCATCATCACCCAGAAACCCAAGAAGATTTTCCTGCTTTTGAGCGTGATTTGCACAATCGATTTGCATAGTGACCAAATCCCTTGCACTCACGACATTGAACATTATCAATATTAGTGGAGTCATACCTGAATGCTTCATTCAAATAAAACACCTTTCTGATGGGTCTTGGAGAAGTGTACTTATTTCTCCTTGGTGATTGATATTAAATCCTTGGTGGCTCCGTTTGTTTTTCTTTAGCCTCTTTCATCTTCCTCACCGTGGTGTTGAACTTCCTTGTGATTAGGGCAACATCATCACCAACATCGATTTCTTGTAGCTCATCATCATCATCAACTTTCTTGATTTCCATCACCCTGCTGCTTGATGTTGCTCCAGCAGTGAACGACATCATCTTCTTTATGCTAAACACGTCTTTTTCTCCAAAATTCATCTCATGAGTTTTGAGAATATTCATGAGATCCATGAATTCGATTGCAGCTACTGTCATTGATGTTTCGATAGCAGTGACCTTCATATCGAACCGTGAAGGCAGCATTCGGAGAGCTTTGGATATTAACACTTTGTCGCTGATGGCGTCACGTAGATCTTGACATTCATTTGCAATGTCCATGATCCTCTTCGTGTAACTAATAATGTCCTCCTTTTCCTCCATCTTCATGTCGAACCTGGTGGTGAGTATGCGAAGCCGGGATTCTTTGATACTCGTGTCTCCTTCACAATAACATTGAAAGATGTCCCACGCATCTTTAGCACATGCGTTGTTCTTCACTAGCTTGAATATGTTCATGTCCACTGATCGCTATAATTTCTACCAAAACAAATGATAGTAAAAATAGCAAGTATTATATCGTATCCACGAGACCGATAATCAAAATGCAGATGAATAATTCACACATAATCTTGATTATTATCCAGCAATGATATCAAGAAAGATGATGATTGAACTAGACTTAAATAAAATAGGAACAAACTCATATATAAAGATCTGACCCTGGGATATATTTAATCTAACCGATTCACACAATTCATCTATTAACTGCTTACCAATTTAATCCAACAAAGATGAAAGATCACATAAGTAACCATCAATTTCAGTTACGACAATTGTGGATGTGGATTACTAATTCACCTATCATTGTTACGTCTCAAGGTGGAAACTAGTAACTTCAAAAAGTTCACAAAGAATATGCTTCCTAAGGATGTTCCTATCTCAGTTACGACTCAGTGGTTACCCGTATTGTGCATTCAAGATCGATTGACAACTAAAACTGTTAAGTATTCAATTGGCAACTAGATATGCATTAAAGTTGATCAGAAATTAACACATAGGATTAAGTTCCATGAATCACAAATCTATGACGGAAGGCAAAGCAGTATCAACAGATAAATCATACGAATCTAGTCAGACATACAAACCTAGGATCAATACGGAAATTAGCTACTCATAATTGAAATAACAAAACAAGAATTGAATAAATGAAATATAAACTTAATTGAAGCGAATAAACTGTATGAATCCACGATGCGGAATGTAACAACTTCGATCCATAAGTAAACCGACGACTATGTGAATCTAAAATGAATGCTGAATGAAAATAATCTAATGCTATGCTATGAAATTGAAGAACAAGAATGAAAACTATGAAAAATAGGCTAAAACGAGCTTGGAATGAGTTGGGAGAAGATGGGGGCAAAAGGATGGTTTGGGGGATATATATAGCTGATGGGTTGAAGCCCTAATTCACGCCAGTCATAGCGCTTTAGATCCCAAGCTAGCGGTCTCTAGCTTGACCGCTAGCTTTGAGATAGAAACTTTCGCTGAACTCGCGGCCACCCTCGCGACCTCTAGGGTGGTCGCTAGCTTGTGTGCGACTTTGCTGTTTCGCTCCGTTCTCTCGCGTCCGAACTCCGAATTACGATCCGTTTGCGCCTATGGACTTCTATTGAGATAATATTTAACATTGTAAACTTTTCACATCCATACTTGTCATATATATTTCATCATATTGGTTCTTTGTTTGCATTGTGCATCGATTATCACCTAAAAATCCTACAAAACACCAAAAAGGAACCCCAAGAGCAGTATCTTCTCAAAATTGATAAAAGCATAACATCAACTATATAAACGCACTTAAACTGATCTAAATTCATCCAAATATATCATTCTTAAACTAGTAAAAAGTGCGTTTATAACACCCCCAAACTTAAACCATTGTTTGTCCCCAAACAAAACAGAACAAACGAAAGACAACCAAAAGACAGGGAATGAGTCGAACAACAACAGCAATACCCCTCAGAGCAATGAGCAACAAAAGATTCACATCAAATGAATCAAATCACAACATCTTTCGTTAAACTCCACATATCATAATAATCATAAGCACAAGCCTTCTCAAACCTGAATCCTCATGACATGGATAAATATATATATATATATATATATATATATATATATATATATATATATAAACTCTCAAACACTCAAGTGAGGACGTGTATACTCTCAATGTTTGAAAACACACGGAATCTACCATAAGCTTGCAAATCGTCTGATTCTCCATTGCTCAAATATGTGCTCAAGAAATAAGATCAAGAAAGTCTTTATAACAGGTTATAATGTAGGCTCTTTGGTAAGGTAGGATATATTTAGGTTAAGTGACTCAAAATCCCATAATGAAAAACACAATAAACATTACAAGATACAAATCCCAAAATTTAATAATTCAATTCAAATCTCCACACCAAAAAAATCAGTTTTTCTCTTTAGAACATCACACTTATCATATAAGTGATATACTCATCTCAAGCACTAGCTACTTACTCATTTATGTTCTTTTCGCACACTTGTGTCAACTTCATCTTTTTCTTTTCTTTTCTTTTCTTTTCTTTTCTTTTCTTTTCTCTTTTTTTTATCTTATTTTATTTGAACTTATATGGGTAAGCAACTATTTTGATTATCACTTTTCATCATCTATTTTCTTTTTCTTTTCTTTGTTTTTCTCAACCCTCAATTCTCACAACCAAACATCATACTAACTACATAACCCAACCCACGGCTATATGAAAGAATAAGATTGGCTCAAACGGGCTCATTAAAGGATTCAATGATTAACAGGTTAGTGTTTGGATAGTATATAGGCTAAGAAAAGAATGCCTAATATTATCTCCCAATTCTTAAGCACATCAATGAAACCTCGAAAAAGATCCAGAGCAAGTTCTAGAGAAACACATGCTATTTCAAACTATTCACACAGAAAGAAACAAGATTGAAAAGATATGACAGTCAAAAGCTCAAGTCTCACAGGTTTCAAACATGTGATCAAGTTCTCAAAGGCTCAATACTTAAAATAATCATAACATGTTTCGTCTCCCAAAATCAGTTGCAATCAAATTTTCTAATAAAAACAATTCTCATCATTGGCTGCTCGTCATTCAACTCAACCCCAAACAGACACAAAATAATGCAAGGAAAACAAAACAAAAAACGAACAAAACGAAAACGAAAACAAAAGCAAAACCAAAAGCAAAACAAAACAAAAAGATTGGGTTACCTCCCAACAAGTGCTTAATTTAACGTCTTTAGCTAGACCATTTCATACCTCGATCAATCTGACGTTTTGGCAGTTGATCTCTTCCCAAACCTGTGTTTGCTCATATACTTAGCATTCACTGTAGACCACCACTGAGTGTGGAAGTGGCCTCCCCCAAACTTGAATGAATCACTCGGGGTTCCATGCGAGTCCACCTCTTCTTTGTAGCATGCTCATCAAATGGTCGGTTGACATCCAAGTTCGAGATTGGGCTAGCTATGGCAGTGGTGATGGAATAACAATTCTCCTGCTTTTGGCTATCGTGTTCCTTGATGGCATCATATATTGAAATTTTCAGCTCCTCATCGTTGACACGAAAAGTGAGATCACTTTCTTGCACATCAATTAAAGCACGACCAGTGGCTAGAAAATGCCTACCCAAGATTAGTGGTTGATTCTTGAATTCAGGTATGTCTAAAATAACAAAATCAGTAGGAAAGACAAAGTCTCGAATTCTTACCAACACATCTTCAACTACTCCCTTAGAATAAGCGACTTGACGGCCATCATCAATGAAATTTTGTTGACTTCATCGTAGCTCAAGCGGTTGAACACGAGATAAGGGCATCAAATTTATGTTCACTCCCAAATCACACAACACGTTGGGAATGTATGCTCGACAATCTCGCACTCCAACGTGAAGCTCACAGATCTTTCCGCTTGAGGCAACTTCCTCTCGAAGATAAGACCGCATTCTTCGTAAAGGTTAATTTTTCAAATGTTCTAACTTCCTCTTGCTCGCTAATGCATCTTTAGAAATTTAACATATCCGGGCATGTTTTGAGCGCCTCAAAGAGAGGTATGTTGATGTTTACTTTTTGGAATATCTCTTAGAATCGGGCAAACTCCTCGTCATATTTCGACTTAGCTAACCGACTTGGGAAAGGAATGGGATGAGTGTACGTCGGATAATTCTTATGTGGGTCCGCCATGCCACCCTCGTGACCGCTAGGGTGGTCGCGAGCTCCTGCGACTGCTGTCGCCTCTTCCAGAGACCGGGGCTAGCGGTCACCAGTCTTCATCGAACTCTCTGTACCATTTCTCACGGTCGGCCTAGCGGTCGCTAGGTCGGTCGCTAGCTTCTGAATCGTTCGCATGCCATTCCTCGCGGCCAAGGCTAGCGGTTGCTAGCTCGGTCGTGAGCTCATCCTCATTTAGCGTACGTTATTCTTCTCGTGCCGGGTGGTTCCGGTAAGCTTTTCAATTTCTCAAGTAGATAGCATTAGGGTGGCTAAACGGGTGTCGGTATTGGTGCCGATGCCGACCCAAAATAATCGGGTATAGGGTGCCGATTACCCGAGAATCGGTCTAGGGGTCGGTTCGGTTATTCTTCGAGAATGTATTATCGGTGCATCGGGTATACCCGTCGGATGTCGGGTATACCCGAATACCGGTTATTTGTAATTAAACCTAAATTTTCTAATTTATTCCATGCCTCATTCTCGATTCTCGCTCTTCTCTGCTCATTTCTCACATCAACGGACTCATTTACACGCAACAACAACACTCCCTTCCTCCAGCCCTCTCTCTGTCTCACGGCACGTCTCACTCTCGCTTTCCTCGTCGCCGCCTCGCTTCTAGCTCGTTCGCCGCCTAGCCTAGCTCCGCCGCGCACTGCCTCACCGGTCCTCGTAAGTCGTCGCTCCATCATCTCTCTCGCCGTCTCCATCATCTCTCTCATTGCTTGTGTGCATTAATTTCTTGCCATGATGTCCTTTTCGCCATAGTGTATTGAGTAGAAAATGAAATAGGACTTTATCAATCTTCATATCCTTTTCTATATCGGATGTTTACAGGCGGCTTTCAGATTTGGTCTTATATTTTGACTCTACAATCCGAGTTAGTAGATGAAGTTCTTTTCTTGAAGTTTTGGTATGTTTCTTGAAGTTTCTTTGATCTTTGCCCGTTTATCTGAGACTAAGTGATATTAGTAATGATAAATCTACACACGCCTTTGAAATTTTGAACATTCAACAATTTGAGGGTGGCTTATCACTTATCGGTCAAGTAGAAGGAAAGTAAAATATACATCCAAAATTGCCACCAAAATTTGAGGTCGACAATAAGCGATATCGATATAGGAGGAAAGAAAATCACACCAAAATTTGAGTAAAAATCCCAAGTATTGGAGTTCTTTCAGAGCTAATTATCAACACCATAAATTTGAGTAAAAGCCCACCATGAAACTACCTTTCCAGCTTATCAACACCAAAATCATCAATAAGAATGAGCTATTAGAAACCTAAAAACTCCATATTCTCGCCATTTTGCCTTTGTAAAGGGTAAAGACTAAAGGAATAAGAATACATTTTATTCTTTTGTACAAGTGCATGTGCCTCGCATTCTAATTTAGTCTTCTATATTTTCACTCTTGTTTGTTGCTAACCATTTAGTTCTATATGTATTCTTGCATCTATATTGTGTTGGTGAATGGTGATAATTGGTATAATACATGTAATACATTTATGATATCTTACATTTGACTGAGTTCTTATCTCACATTATAAAATAAATCACGATGGAGTCTTCAAGCAACTCATCAAGATAGTAATCGACTTATAGATGAGCAATTGGACACCGACTTCTTAGAAGACATCCACATCGAAGAAGAAATAGAAATGTAAATGTAAACTCATCTTGATGCAGCTACATCTTCAAAGAAACGAAAATCCGGAGAACCAAAATCAATACATTGGCAAGGATACATCACAGATGGTTGAAGAAGGTAATCCTCCAACCACGAAGCGCAAAGGAAGATGCAATCGTTGTCGACCTTAATTGTGCGGACTCATACCGAAGCGGTACAAATGGTTTAAAGAACCATACCGCTTCATGTTTGAAAAACAAAATCAACGGTTGATCGACGGTTACGAACTACACAACTCTCGCTGATGGAACGGATCATTAACTAGTTGGAAATTTGACCGTAAGGCAATCGACGGGCATTGTGAGATGATCATCCTTGATGAGCTCCGTTCATATTTGTCGAGAGAGGGTTTTAAAAGATTTGTTGGCGCTTATGTCCTCAATTCCGTTCCGTCAAGACAAGCAATAAGAGCGATTGTGTGAAGCTATTCACGGCGCAAAGAGAGTTTGAAGTCATTTTTCAAAAAATGCATGGGGAGAGTGTCGATCACCACGGATTGTCGATCAATGAATAACACAAACTTCATTTGTGTTATTGCATGCATTAGCAAAGATTGGATCTTGCACAAGAAGATAATTAATTTTGCAAGATTGTAAGTCATAAGGATTGACATTAGTGAAGCGATTCTCACATCACCGAAGGGTGGGGATTGAAGAATGTGTTTTGTTGCACTATGGATAATGCATCCGAAAATGATGGTGCGATTCGACATGTCAAGTCTCATTTTGATAGGTTGGGACGAGATGTTACGAGTGGGAAGTACTTTCACATGCGTTGTCAGCACACATACTCAATTTGGTTGTGCAAGGCGGGTTAGATGAAATAGGTTTGTACGTGAGACGAGTTAGAAGCCGTGAAATGGATTAAGGCCTCACCAACAGATCTGCACAATTCCATGATTGTGTGACCTTACTTAGGGGCGAGGATTAGTTGCGAGGAAGTCATTGTGCTTGGATGTCCCGACGCGGTGGAACTCGACATATATGATGTTAGAGTCGGCCCAACCATATGAGGAGGCATTCAAGATCTTCACAAATATGTATCCCATACATGTAGATGATTTGAGCGGAAGAAATACAACAATTTACCTATTGGACCACGATGAGGCCGATCGGGTTAATCGAGGAAAATTATTGAATATTTGAAGAAGTTCTACGAGTTGACTCTCCTCGTCTCCGGCACGACATATGCCACAGCACATTTGTTTTTTGTTGAGATGTGTGATGTCTTTGACCTCATCTCTGAGTTGGAGATGAATGATGATTATGAAATAAGTTCCATGGCTACAAAGATGAGGATTAAGATCGGAAAATATTGGTTAGAAGAAAAAGAGTTAAATCCAAAGATGAATAGGATTCTTTATATTGCTGCTGTGTTGGATCCAAGACAAAAGATGAAGCATGTGGAGAAATGCTTTAGATCAGTGTATGAAGCACAACGGGCAACCGTTTTGGTGAAAGAAGTGACAGACTCAATGAATGATCTGTTTGAGTTTTATAAGACATCACATAATGTGACTCTGGCTCCAGCTCGGACATTTAATAGGTCTAATACAGTTCCTAGTCATGGACGATCAGATCGTCGTGGTGCTTTCTTGTCGCCTACAGAAAATGACGAAGAACCCGACGAGTCCGATACAAGTGAAATCACTATCTTTACCGCGGAGAAGCGGCACAAAGTGGCAAGGGAGAGGTCGATCAATTTGATATTTTGCAGTGGTGGTCGAAGAATAGTCCACGTTACCCCGTTCTGTCTGAGATGGCAAAGGATATTTTGGCTGTCCCAATATCCAGTGTTGCTTCTGAGGCTGCATTTAGCACGGAGGTCGTGTTCTCTCGCATATAAAGTTCATTGACTTCTAATATGGTTGAGGCTTTGATTTATACCAAGATTGGTTGAAAACTAGTTGATTGACAAGAAAGACGAAGAAGGTGTACGAAGAAGAACTAGAAAAAGAATTTGAAATGGGTAAGTACAGTATTTAATATTTACTATTTACATTGTTAGCTTACACTTTACATTTACAAATTATAATAATTATTTTTATTCCTTGTTTGTTTCTTAACTTTTATTTGTTTATAGTGTTACGCACCATTGTTCTTGGAGAGCGAGGGGCGACCTGAAGTCTTATGAGTCGAGTGGGCGAGTTAATTGAGAATGGAATAGGAATAACTATTGTTTTGTTATGCTTTGAAATTAAGTTCAAGGATTTTAGCGACATGATTCGAAATTGAGCGGCGACATGTAATTTGTGGTGTATGTTTCTTTGGGTTCATTTGTAGCAGATTGGGACTTGGGATTGTTATGTATTTACTCTTGCTAGTTTTAGTTGATTGTTTTTTTTTTTTGTGTGTGCAAATTAAATAAAATATTATGCGTCAGTGCAGCAAAGACATGGTTATGAGTTTGTGATATGATTTATTTTCATTTGTGCATCATTTTGCAAGAATGAATTATTATATGAAGGAAACTAGTTATGGAGTCTAAAAGTACATGTGTGTGTATATGCATAGCTCTTAATCGGATTGCTTTTAATGCATTAATTTAATCAAAAGACTCAAAATTCCTCTTTGACTAAGCGTAATTAGTGAACTTATCTCTTTTCCCTTCGGATATGTATTGGAAGTCGATTCATAGAAGTCAGTTTGAGTTTGGTTTAGTATATAATAAAAAACAAAATTGTAGCACATTTAATCTTCCATTCATATGATCTAGAGATCAGTTTGAATTTAAGTGGAATAAATACAACAAATCCAAATACATTTTGAAATATTCATTAATGCTTACAGTTGCAGAATGTGGACTAACATATCATTCATCTCTAATCTCGAAGGCAGCATACAAGAATTTTAAATTTGAAAGCAAACAAAATAATATCCAAAAAACAGAAGAAACCTACAAGAACTACAAAATATAAAATAAAAACAAGTGAGCCTCTAGAATCGAACACACGACCTACATAACTTAAAGGCGAGTCCAACATCAGAACCACTAAGTCACAGCCCATGACCGTATTAAATCTTGACATGTAAAATATTATTTATTATCGGTAATTGGTGCGAATACCCGACTCGATTACCGACTCGGTATTCTGCACCTCAGCTCGAATATCGGGTGGGTGGCCTTTCTCTTCTAAATCGGGTCGGTGCCCTGATTTTTGAGTAAGTACCGACCCGACCCGATTAGCCACCCCTAGATAGCATTGCACTGATTTATCGGGTTTACCTCCATAGTGCTAGGAAATTGGCCCGACTTTTGTTTCGCATTCAGCTGTGCAACTATTTGGCTAATCTGGTTCTCCATTATCTTCAAATGCTTGCCCATAGCTGCTACAGTGGATTCTAGATGCGTAATCCTCTGACCAGTGGTACTAATGAATGTATTCTGCTGAGTTACCAATTGTTGGTTACTTGCAACCAACTGCTGCATCATCTTTTCAAGGTTCGGCTTTTTAGGCTCCACAATCATCCCATTATTCACAGCAAAACTAGGTGGTGGTTGCTGAGCATTTTGCGCATTGACATAGGAAAAATTGGAATGATTCCTATTGTTGAGATGATAGGGTAGGATTCCACTCTGATTCCCCTGAAAATTGTTCATTTGATTCAAATATTGAACCTCCTCAATATTCTGCGCCATGGCCGATCATATCGCCGCTTTCCTCTCGGCCCGTACTCCTTTGCGATAATGTGAATTTCTCTAGCAAATCATCATACTTATCGTCCAACTCTGCAGCAACCACTCTTCTTATCGGCTGTCTCTCCATCGGCCATTGATAGCTATTGATGCCATCTCCTCAATAATTCTCAATGCTTCATTTATTCCTCGATTGAGAAGGCATCCTCTGACTGAGGCATCTACAATGCTACGGGTGTTAGCATTGAGTCCACTATAAAATTGCATCACTTGCTGCTCAGGTGAGAACCCATGCTATAGACACTTTCAGAGCATGTTTCTGAATCTCTCCCAGGCTTCAAATAATGATTCATCTCCCAATTGTGAAAAATGGGAGATCTCCGCAATAATCTTCTGAGCCTTGGCAGGTGGAAAGTATTTGAAAAGGAATTTCTCGCACAACTGCTCCCATGTAGTGATTCTCGATCTGTCCAAGCTCTTGAACCATTCTTTCGATTGGCTCCTCAATGAGAATACAAACATCCGCATCTGGATGACATCAGCTGGCACTCCATTTTGCTTGATCGTATCACATATGTCCAGGAATGCCTCCAAGTGTGCATTAGGGTCTTCAGTAACCCCTCCCCCAAACTGCTCCGCTTGTATCATGCTAATTAGGGAAGGCTTTAACTCGAAGTTATTTGCATTGACATTTGGCCCCTATCCTCCACCTTGGAACTGATCCGTCGGTGGCCTGTACATGTGGTTGAGCGGTAAAGCTGGTGCTCGCCTCCAACTTGCCCATCGATTATGTAACGCCATTTGGCGTTGCATTCATGATTAACATCTCTTCCATCTCACCATTCTATCATGGCCACAGGGTTGTCTATCCGCCATGTCTTGTTGTCTTCTTTTACGCTCTCTTTTATGCGATCTTTCAATCTCAAGATCCAATGGAATAATTTCTTTCCTTTGGGATCTTGTAATCATCGCATCGCTTGAAAAGACAAAAACGGATCAAACCAAGTAAAGCACATAAATTTTTTTTTTTTAAGCCTGAATTAATAACTACAATTCAGAAAATTATCACTATGAAATCTACACAGTCCCCGGCAACGGTGCCAAAATTTGATCGCTATAATTTCTACCAAAATAAATGATAGTAAAAACAACAAGTATTATATCGTATCCACAGAGACTGATAATCGAAAAAACAGTGAAAAATTCACACATAATCTTGATTATTATCCAACCAACAGATATCAAGAGAGATGATGATTGAACTAGACTTAAATAAAATAGGAAAAAACTCAGATATAAAAAACTGACCCTAGGGATATATTTAACCTAACCAGATTCACACAATTCACCTATTAATCGTTTACCAATTTAATCCAGTCAAAAATGAAAGATCACATAAGTAACCATCAATTTCAGTTACGACAATTGTGGATGTAGATTACTAATTCACATATTACTGTTACGTCTCAAAGTGAAAACTAGTAACTCCAAAAAGCTCACAAAGAATATGCTTCCTACGGATGTTCTTATCTCAGTTACGACTCAAAGGTTAGCCGTATTGTGCATTCAAGATCGATTGACAACTAAAACTTTTAAGTATTCAATTGGCAACTAGATATGCATTAAAGTTGATCAGAAATTAACACATAGGATTAAGTTCCATGAATCACAAATCTATAATGGAAGACAAAGCTGTATCAACAGATAAATCATACGAATCTAGTTAGACATACAAACCCTAGGATCAATACGGAAATTAGCTACTCATAATTGAAATAACAAAACAAGAATTAAATAAGTGAAACATAAACTGAATTGAAACGAATAAACCGTATGAATCCACGAAGCGGAATGTAACAACTTCAATACGTAAGTAAACTGACAGCTTGCGGGAATCTAAAGATGAAACTGGAATGAAAATAATCTAATGCTATGCTATGAAATTGAATAACAAGAATGAAAATGATGAAAAATAGGCTAAAAACGAGCTTGGAATGAGTTGGGAGAAGATGGGGGCAAAAGGATGGTTTGGGGTATATATAGCTGATGGGCTAAATCCCTAATTCACGCCGGTCAGACTAGTGACGCTAGCTCGACCGCTAGCTTTGAGATAGAAACTTTTAAGTCTTGAACTCATGGCCACCCTCGCGACCGCTAGGGTGGTCGCTAACTTGTCTGCGACTTCGTTGTTTCGCTCCGTTCTCTCGCGTCCGAACTCCGAATTACGATCCGTTTGTGCCTATGGACTCTATCGAGATACTCTTTAACATTGTAAACTTTTACATCCATACTTGTCATATATATTTCATCATATTGGTTCCTTCTTTGCGCGTGCATCGATTATCACCTAAAATCCTACAAAACATCAAAAGGAACCTAAGAGCCATATCTTCTCAAAATTGCTAAAAGCATAACATTAACTATATAAGCGCATTAAACTGATCTAAATTCATCCAAATATATCATTCTTAAACTAGTAAAAGTGCGTTTATCACGATGCATAGATGGCGTTAAGGGCTCTATCATCGAGTGGTCGCTTTACTTGATCTACGGTCCATTGGTTTGATGGTATCGGGTAACATCACCGTGATCATCGGCAACTTTGGAAATGACCACCAATTTTCCATGGGCTGCCACGCTCTTCTATCTATGGACTTGATCATCGAGCAGTTCTCGTCTTCCAAGATGAATAGTTCGACCCATCCAAAACTGGAGGTAAATACTGGTCAATGTTGTTGGGATCCATACTGAATCAACTGTTGCGCTAACTGTCGGGATCACAATCAGTGTATCGAGTGAAAGCTCTGATACCAATTGAAAGTGTTGGCTCATACGGATCTATATGTTGTCTTGCATGTTAAGAACGCTTTACAGCACCTGAGTTAAAATACGGTGAATTAAAATGGAAGACACAAATTAATTCTTCTACAGGTTGTAGAAACAACCTATAGATGCCGTATGGCGAAAATCACTAAATGAGAGTATTATACAAAAATTAATATATCACCTTGACAAGACCAAGATGATAATAAAAGAAACTCTCACACTAACAAGCTATCTCTCACTATACTACGCTCAAGAACAGACTCAAGAGCTATACAAAAACAGCAAGTGTTAGAGGCAATGTTATCTTAACATAGAAAACAACACTCGCTTACAGATAGCTATTTCTCCACACCTTTCGTATCAACCCTTCAAGTATTTATAGCGTGAGCCTTCCTGGGCTCCAAGCTCATCTAGGGCGTGGCCCATTACTTGGATAAGGCAGCAGCGATCATGTAGAAGTGGTTGAGTTAGTTCATGAAAATAGGAACAACTTCAATCTTTGTCGTAGTTGAATATTGGTTACAATATCGTGCAAAATTACAATGAAATGATTAATAATAACTATTACAAATGAGATGTCAAGATAACAAGAACTTATCAATAAGTCGCGAAGTTGAACTTACGCCCGCAAGACGAGAAACATACTCGGTAGTGCTCACGATTGGCGGCTCGTCCCAAAGGTAACGACTTTCGTCTCGACCGTAGTAGCACCACAAACAAGTCGAGCCCCGTGAATCGGACGGAAACGAGAACCGAACTCAAGACTAAGAACTATGAGCTAAGAATGCAAGTAGAATGCTTTGCTTTTGCAAGAGAGAATAGAATGTTTTTGCTTATTCTTCTAACTCTAGAATGATGCACTATATATAGACTCCAAGAGGGATGTTCTAAGGTCACAATTGATGACAAACATCAATATTCCATTAACTCTTAACATCAAGAGTTGGAAATGAAAGGCCAAAGGCCATGAACCTCATTACTAGCAATTCCCACTCACAACCCATTAACTTCCAACAATCCCCCACATGAGTGGAAATGCCATATAAATGCAAAACGCAAAGTTCGGTCCTCGAGGCGATATTGCATTTGGAAAGGTAGCTTGTGGCCTTGAACCTTCCATAGTCGAAATTATCGAGCATACCGGCGCATAGTGGTTATTTCACCTTGAACTAGTCCTCCATGGTGTATACTGAGACAATAATATTGACACAATATCATCTCAATTTCCATCCGTTCTTACGTTTGTGTCCATTATGGCCTTGGAACACCCTTTGGATTCACAAGTGTACCACTTGAAGCGGCCCCACTTCACACTTGCATAGGTGACTATTACAACCAAGTATTCGCTATACTTGACCTCCTCGAGGTATCCAAGAGTCATTAAAGTTAAAAACTTAACCTCGCCACTTGCGGACTTACAAACACTCAACGTTTCTCGGAGAATAGGCATATTTGAGTGTTTATCACAGGATTTCTATAACCCGTTGTCCTTTTGAACCATGTTCTCGGACAATCCAATCATCATGGTTGGGTTTCCGCTATAATCATCCTTAAGATGTGGATTTAACACCCATTCCTCTAACGGTTTAAACATTTGATCTCGATTAATGCTTTTGTCGTGGATCCGCTAGATTATCTATTGATTTTACATAATCAATAGTGATAACCCCACTCGTGATCAAATGTCTCACGGTATTGTGTCGTCGACGAATATGTCGAGACTTACTGTTGTAATATATATTTTGTGCCCTTCCTATTGCGATTGACTATCACGGTGAATCAACACGGAAGGCGCGGACTCGCCAGACATGGAATATCCTCGAGAAATTTCTAAGCCATTCGAACTTCACCAACCTTATCTAAAGCTATGAATTGATTCCATAGTAGACCTTGCTATCTGAGACTTTCTTGGACTTCGAAGATACGACTCCACCTCCAATAGTGAACACGTATCCACTTGTGGAAAACGAGTCGATTGAGGCGGATATCCAATTAGCATCACTATACCCTTCAAGTACAGTGGGCTCACTAGAATAATGAATCGCATAGTGCGGGTAAACTTTAAGTAACCCAATACAGCGTTCAAGTGCTTTCCAATGTTCTCTACTTGGATTAGGCGTGAAACTACTCAATTTGTTCACGAACAAGCTAAATCGGTCGGGTGCGGTTTGTGAGATACATCAAACTCCCAATAATCTTAGCATATTCATCTTGACTTATAGGTTCACCCTATTTGAGTCGAATGAACACTCGAGTCCCAAGGAGTCTTGAAATAGTTTATCCATTGCATTGAATTTCTTGAACACTTTCTCGACATAGTGGGATTGTGTCAAAGCAATTCCATTTGGCGTTCTAAAATTTTAATTCCAAGAATTACATCCGCTAAACCCATATCTTTCATCTCAAGTTCTTACTTAGCATTCTTTTGTTTCTCCAATCACACGAGTTACTTCCATTATCAACATGTCATCTACATAAAGACAAACAATAACAAAATCGTTATTGAATTCTTTACATAGACACACTTGTCACTCTCGTTGATTTTGAAACCATTTGACAACATAACTTTGTCAAATTTCATATGCCATTGCATAGATGGCGCTTGCTTAAGTCCATACAAAGACTTTTGAAGTTTGCATACCTTGTGCTCTTGCCAGTACTACAAAACCTTCCTACTGTTTCATATAGATCTCATCTTCTAACTCTCCATCTGAAAATTTGTTTTACATCCATTTGATGAATCTCAAGATTTTGCAAAGCGTGAATAGCGGCGGTTCTAATAGAGTATGTTTAGTCACAAAGCGGTAGGTATCGAAGAAGTCGTACCGACCTTTTGTCTAAACCCTTGAACTACAAGTCCGGCCTTATATTTATCAATAGTGCCATCGACTTGTATTTCTTCTTTAGGATCCACTTGCATCCTAAAGCTTTACAACCAGTGGAAGATCTACTAACACCCAAGTATGATTGATATAATAGACTCTATCTCAATGTCTATTGCTTCTCCACAGATCCGCATCCGGGCCTCGATAAAACTTCTTTTACGGTAACGGTTCATCATTTAACAATAAACGACATAATCCGGTCCATAAATTTTAGCTTTTCTTACACGATTACCACGCCTAGGTTGCACGTCTTCGGTGTAGACCTATGTCGTTTTCTATTAGCGGGGCCATAAAAACTTGCTTAGAACTTGAGGTTCACTTTCTTCAACAAGTATGAGAATTGGTAGAATCTTCCTCAATTCTTTTACTTGAATCGAACTATTCTTATCCTTATTAGGATAGATATTCTCAAAGAATATAGCGTTCCTTGATTCAATTGTTGTTCCCACATGAACATCGGTATATCGATTTGTGCACAACAAATCTATAAGCACTACTATTAAGTGCATAACCAATAAAGATACAATCTACCGCTTTAGGTCAATTGTAACTTGTTTTGTAACGTACTTCAACCTTAGCTAAACACCCCACACTTTGAAGTATTTATATGAAGGTTTCCTTCCTTTCCAAAGTTCATAAGAGTTACATCCTTCCTTTGATAGGAATCTTGTTCAAGATATAGTTGGGTCGTAAGAACGACTTCCACATATTCCTGGGTAATCCGAACTTATTAATAACGCATTCATCATCTCCTTAAGAGTTCGATTTTTGCGTTCAGCTACACCATTTGATTGAGGCGAATAAGGAGCGATCGTTTGATGGATTATACCACTTTCGTTGCATAATTCAAAGAAACGGAGCAACATATTCTCCACCTCGATCACTTCTTACAACCTTAATTTTGCAATTAAGTTGATTTTCGACTTCATTCTTGAAGTTTGAAATGCATCAATTGCTTCATCTTTACTTAATAAATAAAGATAACAATATCTTGTGCAATCGTCGATAAAAGTAATAAAATACTTTTACCACCTCTAGTTTGTACAAACTTTAAATCACAAACATCGATGTGAATTAATTCTAGAGGTTTTGAGCTTCTTTCAGCGGTTTGAAAGGCAACTTGGTCATTTTGCTTCAACACGATTTCACATTTATCTTGTGTTTTAGATACTTCTATTTTAACAAGTTCATGTTAGCGAGTTTCTTTATAGCATTAACATTAACATGACCAAGTCTACAATGCCATAAATCGTAACACTCAAGCAAGTAGCGGTAGAAGCATTCTCATTAATTTTTGAATCGCCTTAGAAGACTTACAAGCTCTAACATCGAGTTTGAAAAGATCTTGGAGACATAACCCTTGAGAGTCTTTCCAAACTTTCTAACTATTACATATTCTCCACGAAAATCTATATCAAATTTGGCTCTAGTCGACTTGACGAGAGATGAGATTCTTGCGGATCGAAGGAGCATGCGACATCCTCGTTGAGTTATTTCCACACCGAGGTAAGTTGAAGTACAACGGTACCAACTCCAAGCACCTTGGAAGTATGATCACTTGCCTCGGTCACAACTGCCTTCAACCTCTTTGTAGGTGTAGAACAAGTCTCGATTGACACAAATGTGAGCAGTAGCACTGTGTCAAGAAACCAAGAAGTAGGGTAGGATTTGTGACTTGGTTTACCTCGGTTATCATGGCAACAAAGTCATCTTTGTCCCAAGTGTCAAGTCCTTCTCAACATTGTTGACGCCTTTGCCTTTGTCTTTTCTCTTAGGCTTTCGGCCTTTAGCCATGTGCCCAAGCTTATCACGCTTGTAGCACGTTCGGAAAATCTGGTTTTGCACTACTTCTTTCCCTTGCCTTTGTTCATCTGGACGAGGCGCTTCCTTGAAGGTCCTCCTCGGTCATTTGCCTTAGCCTCCATCGGACTTTTAGCCTTCAACTCTCGCTCCTTAACTTGAGCTTCAACTTGGAGTCGAGCAACCATGCTTTCAAGGGTCATCTCCTTTCGCTTGTGCTTAAGGTAAGATCTGAACCCTTTCCATCCTTCCGCAATTTGTCAATTAAAATTGCAATGGAATATTGTTCAGCAGAGGCATACCTTGGCGTGAACATCGTGCAACGAGCTTGAAACTCGTGTACTTGAGGCATGATCGGTTTTGAATCCACAATCTTGAACTCAGTGAGCCTGGTAACCACGAACTTCTTCGTGCTAGCCTCCTCAACCAGATACTTTTGGTTAAGTGCCTCCCACAACTCTTTGGCAGTATCCTTGACCGCAAATACATTAAATAGGCTATTACCAAGCCCATTTAACACCATATTCCGACACAGATAATCGGAATGATACCAAGTGTCGTATTTCATACGCACTTCTACGTCCGCTTCTTCCTCGGAAGGAATAGGCGGCCCGTCTTCACGCAGGAAGCTAGCAAGCCCCATTGTGGTGATGTAAAACATCATCTTATGCGCCCAGCGTTTGAAGTCGACGCCGGTGAAAATTGGCGGTTGTTGAGCCACGGAATGCGGGGTTGAAAGATCGAGCCATGGTGGAACTACTACCGCTCCAACGGATTGAGTGGTGGCGGGGCTCCATGGATTGGTCGACATCTTCAATTTGCACGATCGGGTAACTCAATGCAGAGTTGGGCAGAATTTCTCGTCTTGCGATTGTAGTTGAATATTGGTTACAATATCGTGCAAAATTACAATGAAATGATTAATAATAACTATTACAAATGAGATGTCGAAGATAACAAGAACTTATCAATAAGTCGCCCGAAGTTGAACTTCTGCCCGCAAGACGAGAAACGCCTCGGTAGTGCTCACGATTGGCGGCTCGTCCCCAAAGGTAAACGACTTTCGTCTCGACTGTAGTAGCACCACAAACAAGTCGAGCCCCGGCGAACTGGACGGAAACGAGAACTGAACTCGAAGACTAAGAACTATGAGCTAAGAATGCAAGTAGAATGCTTTGCTTTTGCTAGAGAGAATAGAATGTTTTTGCTTATTCTTCTAACTCTAGAATGATGCACTATATAGCACTCAAGAGGATGTTCTAAGGTCACAATTGATGACAAACATCAATATTCCATTAACTCTTAACATCAAGAGTTGGAAATGAAAGGCCAAAGGCCATGAACCTCATTACTAGCAATTCCCACTCACAACCCATTAACTTCCAACAGTAACAACATCCCTTCCAGCAGCTATTTTCTCTCTTTTCTATTCAGCTCCACTTCATTCATTCCCACGAATTTAGGAACTTCTCTTCAGCTTTGAGCCCCCACGACTGCAGCTCAGCCTCGCCATTTTGTTGAAGAGGAGCTTCGATTGGATCGGAGGGATAGAGCTGTTTGATCCGATAATCTCCCTGACAGAATCGAAGGTTCTAACATCTCTAGCTTGCTCTGTTCTATCAATCAATGAGCAAGGCCGGAGACTAGCTGTGAAGCCTACACTGTTCTTCATGCCACACTGTGAGGCGGAATTGTATGACAACCTATTGGAAGCAAATTGGGAGGTAGATCAGTTGAGTCAGCTTGTGATCTTCGGAAACAGTTTTGGTGTGTACGAGCAGCACGTGTCGCTGTGCAAGAGCTCAGCCTTGTCGAGCTCGAGGAAGCATGTGTTGGCTGTTAGGAGCTTTGCTGAAGAATTAAGAATTGATACTTTTAGTGATGATTCGTTTCGAGCATTTGAATGTACAAGTTGGCATTTTATGGTCCTTTGAAGAGGCAGATTTGCAAATGATTGTGTGAATCTACACTCTTTTATATATGGGTATGTAGCTTTTGCAATGATGCATAAAAGCATCTTATTAGTGCAATTCATTACATAATTGACTTGGCCGTATAGTTGGCTACGGACATTTATATCCCAACCTATCACTGTCGTATTGGATTTGTATACTGTAGTAATTTATGGTTGAGTTTGTATATAATATTTCTTGTTAATATTATTATGATCTTTTATTTAAATTATTTATGATTACATATGTTGTCCATTTATTTCATACAAAATAAAATCTTACGATGTGTAGAATATCATAAAGTCTATATGATTAGTTAAGTTTATTAATATATAAATTTGTATCACAAGCAAGACAATTTGAGGATAAATTGTCGATAAGCTTTATTATAGATAAAAATAATTTGACTTGGTTGCTTGTCATGTTTGTACATGTATTGATGAATTATCTTGAGGCGTGTCTTCTATCGACCATCGTGAAGAACTCATGTCTTGATAATTTAACGTCTATCTAAAGCTCGATAAGATTTCAGATAAGTATAAATTATTGACTATCATTTTAACTCATTATGGATAAGGGTTATATTGGATGACCCAATATTATCCAAATCTTGGATGGTGACAATGCTTGTATGTCATGTGTTATCTATATTGAGTAATCATATCCGTTTAAAATGATGAAGTCTACTTAAAAATCTCAAAAGATTTGTCGTACTAAACCCTGCAAGTTGAGTTAGTTTAGGCACGATAATAAAATTGAGTAATACTACTTGATGAATTAATTAAGAGATTAATTGAATTAATTAAGAGATTAATTGTTTTAATCAGTCAAGAGTGTTATGAATAATTAATCAATGTTTGACATCTTAATATAGGGATTCGTAAGTCTAAATACAAGTCTGACTTAATTTCGATAATAAATGGGTAAGTTAACATTTATTTTCTAGTGGAATCAATTTATATATATGAATTAATTTATATTATAAGCTAAACATAAGAGAATTAATTCATTTGAAACTCTTTATTTCTTGTAATTGATCTCTGGAATGACCCATCAAGATATGATGTCTGTTTAATTTTTGCCCCCTCCCCCCATCTCTCTAAGGAGTCTTAGTGAAATTGGACTCAGTTAATTGTATTATTGATTCTACTATATTTTTTAACCTCTAGATAATTATCTGATATAAAAAATGTCAAAGAATAATTACTATATTTATTATATATGTTGGAATTTTAATCTGATTAGGGCTGACAATTCGTGTGTGTCGGGTCGTTATCGTATCGACACGAAAACGACACGACCTGATAAGGCCAAACACGAACACGATCCGTTAAGGATTTATCCGACACGAACACGAAACGATAAATTTAAATCAAAATTAGAAAATAAATAAAAATTTAAAAAATATAATTAAATTAATATTAAATATATAAAAATATTATCGAATTATACGAAAACGACACGAACTGACACGAACACGAATGCAACACGAAAATTATCGGGTTGCATGAACACGACACGGATCCGACACGATCGAACACGACATGAAATTATCGTGTCCTTATCGTATCGACACGATAAGGACACGAACACGATAAGGCTGAACACTAACCCGTTAATTTCGTGCGTGTTCGTGTCGTGTTCTCATGTCATGTAGAAAATTGTCAGCCCTAAATCTGATTAGGATTTGGGGAGCATTATAAATATTAGAAAGGAGAAAGTCAATAGTATTCTAACTACTACAGTTTTCAAAAATTAGGGAGATGGAGAGAATTTTTGGTGTTCTTCATAAATTGCGTTGACTCAGCATTGAAGATCAGACAATTGGGATACAGTCCATAAGATCAAAATTGAAGTCTGCAATTGATCTATTATGTTAGAATTTTACATATAAACACGAGAAAATCACTATATCCTACAATTAATTATATTGGAGTATGTTAGGAATATAACCAATATATGACCAATTAACCATCCAAGATAGATTATCGGAAACTGAATATCATTTTCTTCATATTCCCTCACCAAGTATTACAATACAAAGTTTTTGATACCTAAAAGCTTAATAGGATTGTTGGAGAAAAGCTAAGTGGGATATTTGGAAATTTGACGTACTTGCAGATACATATGTAAAATGAATAGTACAAATTAATTATTGGGCTACATATGTAAAATTAATAGTTGGCTAAAATAGTCGCAAATATCATATTATTAGGCTGGATTAATGCATTCCCCTCAAACATGTTTTGTCACGAATCGTGTTTTCAGATTTTAAAAATCACTTTCGAACTTATTATATATTCAATTTATTGGACTTGAATAATATTAATAATTTCTTAAACTAAAAAAACCATAAGTCAAATTATCATGTTAAAACAGGTGTTTTTCCTATTTGAAAATAGCTAACCTCTGCCTAAAGAGGAAGAAATTAGCTTATTTGGATGAAGATATTCTATATTATGGTCACTAAACGTGAAAGTACATTTTTACCCTTGCCTAGTTTCTCGCCATCGTGTCCATTGGTATGGACCTTTGACCTTTCATCCATCCTACTCCGTAAGAGGGTGGGTAAAATGGGACTTCAATTCAATGATGGATTGGTGGCAGCTGTTGGTAATTTGGTATAACGTATACGTATGTGATTTAGAAACAGCCGTAGTTTGGATAAGGGGATTTTAGAATCTATTGCCCAACTAAAAATAAATAAAAAACTCTTGCCACCCATAATTCAATTGAATATAATATATTATCTGAAAAACGAAATGTCATTTTCGTTGTGCGAACGATTACACAAAAAAAAGGAGGGCGATGCTTAAGATTGAAAATTTGTCTTCAATTATATTGTCATTTTCGCTCCTTGGAACAATTACACAAAATCTTCATATCTGATAAAGATAATGTTATGAACGGGAAATAGCATTAATGACGTGGCATGCATGTATTCCCATGCATGCAAGTTAGTTGAGAATTGGTTAGTTTGTTAGGCATCCAACTGATTGTAGTTAGAAAGGGATACGGGGAGTAGCTAAGAAGGGAGCTACAGATACGCTACAATAAGAGAAGAGAGGCATGTAATCAGTTTAGATTGTATAACACATTTTTTGAGAGATCAATAAACACAATTCTTCCTTCATCAAGTCCTGACAGCTACACTCTCACACGAGCACTGCACGAAGGTTATTCTCTTTTGCAGGTCCACGGTGATCGACGTCAAAGCTAGAATCGGGGCTGGTTGCAGAGGTAAACTCGGGAGTTACGAGCTGCGCCGTAACAATTGGTATCAGAGCCGGATATTGACGAACACGTATGCCGAGAAACAATACGCGAGGGACAATCAAAATGGAACAAAGGATAGAGAGTCTGGAAATGCAGATGAATCAATTCAAGCAAGTGATGATAGAGGAGTTCAGGCAGCAGTTTGAAGAGCTTCGGAAGAATTCGCAATGCATGCGCATGAATGAAGAAGGAGTCATCCTCAAGAAGTGGCCGAATCAAACCAAGGTAACAATCCTCCTGCTCGTTTTAGAACACCAAAAATTGAACTTCCTCGATTTAATGGAGAAAACCTTAGGCATTCGGTGAGAAAATGCCAGAAGTATTTCCTGTTTAATCTTATGAACGAGCAAGAAAAGATTATAACTGCAGCCATGTATATGGAGGGAGCTGCTGATTTGTGGTATGTGGAGTATGTAGAAGAAAAAAAAGAAGTCAGTTGGGATGAATTTGTTGAGTTAGTTATGGAAAGGTTTGCCAATATAGAAGGAAACATTTGGTAGCACAATTGATAAACCGACATAGGAAGAGATGTATCAAGCTACACCCCGATTTGAAGAATTGAAAGCCTTCATGGCTAGTGGAAATAGAAATTTATCCGAAGAATATTTCGTTCAAAGTTATATGAGTGGATTGAAGGAAGATGTAGCAAGGATGGTGGAGATATTTAATCCCCACACGTTGAGCGCAACTATCCAGTTGGCTAAGAAACAAGAGTTATTGATTAACTCATTGGGAAGATGACCGAGGAGCTTCAACAAGGGCAATCCACGGCAATGGGGAAGTGTGGATAGGAAAGTGAGCGAAGAAAGAGGGCAGAAGGGAGATGAACCAAAGAAGAATGTAAGCTTCAGAAGGTTATCACCAGAGGAAATAGAAGTGAGAAGGAAAAAGAATTTATGTTTCAGATGTGAAGAAACGTATCAACCGGGGCATAAGTGTAAGAAATTGTTTACCATAGTATGCGAAGAGGAAGTAGCAGACACCGAGGAGCTAGTTTTAAATGAAGAGGAATTGGAAGAAGAGGAGTTACACATTTCAGTGCATGCGTTGGTGGGACAGATAGCTTCGGATACGATCAAATTGGCAGGAAGGGCAGGGAGACACCCAATCGCCATACTTATTGATAAAGGAAGCACTCATAGCTTTCTAGATGTAAGAACGGCCAGGAAGCTAGGATGTGATTTAGAGTTCACCAACCCTTGCTCAGAATCAGTGGCGATGGGGAAAGTTAGAATGCAACACAAGATGCCCAAAGTGGAATGGAAATGGAAATTGCAAGTTCAACGCAAAGACTAAAAATTCGAAGTTGGGGGATGCGACATGGTTATTGAGTCGACTTATTAAAGCGATTGGGACCAGAACTTTTAGCTTTGATAAGCAAAATATTCAGTTCACCAAAGGGACAAAGTGATCATATTGCAAGGCATGAAGCAAGAGGTAACACTAAAGATGATCAGTGGTGAACAATTCACGAAAGTTTATAAAAAATGGAGAGGAGCCGTATTCGGGTGCCTGTGCATGATTTCTTTGGAGACAGTGATGGAGGAAAGTAAGCCGGATCCTGTCCTTCAACCCCTACTAGCTAAGTATATTCATGTGTTCGAGAAACCCAATCAGCTACCACCCCATCGATCTCATGATCACCATATAAACCTGAAACCAGACACCTCACCCTTCAAACAAACCCCTTACCGTTACCCTTACTTGCAGAGGCTGGAGATCGAAAAACTGGTGAAAGAAATGTTGGAGTCTGGCATTATACAAAACAGTAGCAGCTCTTTCTCATCACCTGTTCTTCTAGTGAAAAAGAAGGATGGATCGTGGAGGTTTTGCATTGATTATAGAAAACTCAATGCAAAGAATCGAAGGATAATTTTCCTATTCCTTTAATCGATGACTTGTTGGACGAATTAAAGGGAGCTGTAGTCTTTTCTAAAATAGACTTGAGGCGAGATACCACGGATCCGAATGAATCCTGCCGACGTCCATAAGACGGCGTTCGTCACGACTAGTGGACTCTATGAATTCAAAGTGATGCCATTCGGCCTCACTAATGTGCCTGCAACCTTTCAATCGTTGATGAACTCGGTTTTCAGAGCCTATTTGGGAAAGTTTGTCCTAGTCTTGTTTGATGACATACTCGTTTACAGCCAATCAATGGAAGATCATACCACGCATTTGGAATCAGTGTTTGTAATTCTAACTGAACACCAGCTATTAGCCAAAGCTTCTAAGTGTTCTTTTGGAACTAGACAAATGGATTACTTGGGGCATGTTATTGGTAACAAGGGAGTAGCAGCTGACCCCAAGAAAGTGCAGGCAATGGTGGAGTGGCCTAAACCGAAGACGCTCAAAGCGCTTAGAGGATTTCTGGGCTTAACTGGATATTATAGGAAGTTTGTACGCAACTATGGCATGATCGCGAGACCATTAAAAGAGATGACAAAAAAAGGGTAGTTCCACTGGTCTAAGCCATCTGAAGAAGCTTTCCAGAAACTGAAAACAGCCATGGTCATAGCTCCCGTTCTCCGATTGCCCGATTTCAAACTGCCATTCACTCTGGAGACTGACGCATGCTATATGGGAATAGGCCCGGTATTGATGCAGGAGAATCAACCCTTAGCATTTATCAGTAAAGCTTTGGCCCCTAAGAATCTGGGTTTATCTATCTACGAGAATGAGTTCTTAGCAATTGTCCATGCGACAGAAAAATGGAGATCCTATCTCCTACACGGTCAATTCATTATCAAGACGGACCATCAAAGTCTCAAGTATTTACTTGATCAGAAGATCTCAACCCCGGTACAACATAAGTACTTGACAAAGCTCTTGCGTTTTGATTACAAGATAGAATACAAGCAAGGAGCAGAAAATAGAGTGGCCGATGCATTATCAAGAAGAAATCAAGAAGAAGGTGAATGCAATACTCTTATTGTCACAAAGCCAGCATGGATGACTGAGATTCAGTCAAGCTATAATGAAGATAAGGTGGCGCAAGATGCTATTGTGGAGTGTGTTACTACACCCTACAACCTATCTCTATTCTCATACACTGGGGGAATGCTACGCTTCAAGGGACGACTATATGTGGGATCCGAAGGACACATGAGAGATAAGGTGATAGAATATTATCACTCTTCAAATTACGGAGGGCATTCCGACATCAATGCAACTTACCAAAGATTATCGCCACTTTTGGATGGCGGGGATGCGAGAACAGTTAAAGCTATGGTCACGCAATGCGGCGATGTCGATTGAGTAAACATGAGGCGACTCGAACTCCGGGCTTCTCAACCGCCAGATCCCGATCAAGCATGGCAACATATCACCATGGACTTTGTCGAAGGTTTGCCTTCTTCCCACAAACATAATTCCATTTGGGTTGTTGTTGATCGATTCACTAAATATGCACACTTTATCCCATTAAATCACCCTTACACGGCATCACACATCGCTCAAATTTTCTTGGACAACATATATAAACTCCACGGCCTACCTACAAGCATTATATCGGATAGAGATAGGATATTTACTAGTCTCTTTTGGAAGGATTTGATTGCTCTATTAGGTGTCTCACACCACTTGAGTACCGCCTACCATCCGCAAACAGACGGCCAAACGGAACGGGTTAATCAATGTCTCGAGACATACCTTCGTTGTATGTGTAGTAGCCCCCACTAAATGGTTTCGTTGGTTACCCCTTGCTGAATTTTGGTACAATACGTCGTTCCATACGGCTTTGCAATTGACCCCTTTTGAAGCACTATATGGTTACAAACCCACCCCTTTAGCTTTGAACACATATATGCAACCCACAGTTGTGGGTGTTGAAGTAACATTGCAGGAAAAGAAGGAAATTCAAGTATATTTGCAGAGGACTTTACAACAGGCGCAAGATCGCATGCGCACATCGGCGAACCGCCATCACCATGATCGTGAATTCCGAGAGGGCGACTGGATGCACTTGAAGCTCAAACCCTACAGGCAGCTTTCACTACGACTACATCGATTTTGGAAACTTAGCCCGCGCTATGCAGGTCCCTTCTTGATCAAGAAACGCATAGGAATGGTGGCATATGAATTGGATCTTCCGTCATCAACATAACTGCATCCGGTGTTCCACGTGAGCTATTTGAAAAAGGGAGTTAAGCCAGGA
Source organism: Salvia rosmarinus (assembly GCA_036937905.1). Lineage (NCBI taxonomy): Eukaryota > Viridiplantae > Streptophyta > Magnoliopsida > Lamiales > Lamiaceae > Salvia > Salvia rosmarinus. Next base: position 131,079 of record JAODLM010000892.1, read on the forward strand.
GATAAAGTTACCACAGAGTTACCGGAGTTCAACAACGAAGGCCGTGTCTTACTTCAACCTGTCGCAGTCTTGGCTCGAAGGATAGTAAAGAACAACAACAGTCCCAGTGCGCAAGTGTTGATTCAGTGGGTGCACTTACCAGCAGAAGATGCTACATGGGAGGATCTCCAGGAAATAAAGCTCATATTTCCGGATTGTTGGCTCGAGGTCGCCTCCGTTATGGGGAATTGTTATGAACGGAAATAGCATTAATGACGTGGCATGCATGTATTCCCATGCATGCAAGTTAGTTGAGAATTGGTTAGTTTGTTAGGCATCCAACTGATTGTAGTTAGAAAGGGATACGGGGAGTAGCTAAGAAGGGAGCTACAGATACGCTACATATAAATAAGAGAAGAGAGGCATGTAATCAGTTTAGATTATATAACACATTTTTTGAGAGATCAATAAACACAATTCTTCCTTCATCAAGTCCTCGACACTACACTCTCACACGAGCACCGAAGGGTTATTCTCTTTGCGGTCCACGGTGATCGACGTCAAAGCTAGAATCGGGGCTGGTTGCAGAGGTAAACTCGGGAGTTACGAGCTGCGCCGTAACAATTAACAATAGTCCATATACTATAAACGTTGTGTATAAGGAAGTGTTTCAAAACATATAAATTTAGGTAGTGTTATTCAAATTTAAATTTTATTTGGATTAATAATTTAATTTTTTATTATTGATTAGTTCACTATATCTATTTATTACCAATATATCATAAGCTATATTGAATTATAGCTTATTTACATATACAACTATCATATTTGGTGATATCGTGATACCCTGATAATGATATACTACTACGAAAGGAAAAAAGAAGTCGGATATATCTATATTGCTATACATACTAGATATATATTGAAGAAAGAAAATTTCAAGATCGGTGGTCCAATAGGAATCAATGACATTTCAAGTCGAGGTGAGAATATATGATTCTTCGTTGTGCCAATTAAATATCAGTTGTATCAATTTTATTTTAGTTTGAATATGTGGGGAACTCGCAATCGTTATTTTCAATACACATTGGTTAAACTACATGTTTGTGTATAATAACCTGCAAATTACACAGGATGGGCCGGATAAACCACACTTGAAAAGACAGGTATGACTGAACCAGGCCTATAAAGCAGGTCGAGTAAACCGCACTTGGAAAAGTAAATATGACAGACTCAGACCTATAGAGGCGTGTTAATGGGGTTCGAACTTGTGACTTTTTTGCCACAGTAACCCACTTTACCGCTAGATCATCTCAAAAAGACACCAGTCTCAATTTTTAATTTTAGTTTTTGTCTAAATTTTTTGAGTGATGTTTACAGTTTTATAACTTTGTATTTGATTATACCATGAACTTATATATTTATATTAACTTGTAAAGCATAACACTATGCTCATTTGTTGTGTTTTAGCAAATACTCATTCCGTTCACCAAAACCTTGCATTGCTTTTGGTGGCATGAGTTTTAATAAATTGTAATAAGTATAAAGTGAGTGGAGATAATAAATGGATATATAAATGGGGAGTGAAAATAAAAAGGTGGACCATGTGTGGTTTTTTTATAGATAAGTGGTAGATTGAGAATAATTGATGTTTCTAAAATTAAAAAATGCAAGCTTTTGGTGGACGTCTCCAAAAGAATTAAATCTGTTTTGATGGACGGATAGAAACACTCTTATTCTCTTTTCATATAACAATTAGCTTACTCTTATTCTCTTTTCATATAACAAATTATCTTCTGTTACATCCTTATATGTAGAATGAATTCTAGGATAAATCACTAATTCAACTACTATAAAATTATGATGAATCAAAGTTACAAATAAATTCTAAAATATTAAGTTCGTAGCGCTTAATTTACATCACCACTAAAATGATATCACATGCTCACCATTCATTATTAATATTAAGTAAATATATATTAAAAAAACCATCACCACTAAACTTGGTGAAGCGAAACTTGTTTACTTTTTCTTAAGCTAAAGTTTACTCAAAATGTTGCAGAGAAATAACATGGCAGCAACCGCCGGCATCAGCCCTTCTCCGCCGTCGATGTCTGCTCGGGAATCGCCCGACACCGGCCTTGCCAAGTGGGCTTGCAGCGGTGGCGCCGCCGCGGAGAGTATGAGGAAAGCTAACATTGAGCGTCAGGATTATGCAATGAGAATAGCAAAGGAAGCTGAGAAGGCTGAAAAGATCATGCACGTCATCTGTTGGGGTCCTACTAAGTAGACTTTTGTTTCCGCCTCCTATTTTATTTCATTTGCGTTAAAAAATGTATATGATATATATTGTATCTTCTGATTTAACTTGGTAACTTTCTTCCTTGGTTGTGTGTAAATTTAGTAGGGCTGTGCATCTAGAGCTGCCAAAATAGTTCCAGCCGATGGGCCGATCCGGGGTTAGGGTGAGTTGGGCTCGAAAATTATAGGTAGAAAAAATTGGGCCTAAAAAACTGTCAGATGGCCTGTCAGACCAATAGGGTTAAAAAGCCACCACATAGTACACTTAATAGGATACTTTTAAGTGTCCCAATTTTAAAATCTCTCGTTATTCCTTAATAAGAAACTTTAAAGTGTTACATTAAAGCTACTAAAAGGACAAAAAAAAGTGTCCTATTTTTACTGGGAGGGTTTAGCCCTAAAGCCCGGTGGCCCGGACGTGGCTAGGCTGGGCTCTGATTTTTTCGGCCCGACAGATTTTCGAGCGGCCCGGCCCAGCCCACATAGTACCCAAAGCCTGATGGGCCCGGGCCGACTAGCCCGACCCGCTACTTTTGCCACCTTAGTGCATCGGTCGGTCGATTTTTTTGAATTGAACCGAACCAACTTATAATTTGGACCGACCGGAAATCGAATCGAAAAATTGATCGGTTTCGATCGGATCAAAAAACCAACGGAACAATACGTTTTATATATATATATATATATATATATTGAATAAATCTGTTTCTATCTTAATTTCAATGCATACATATTCCGGACAACATGCGTATTGATTCGCTTATTCTTGCATAATAAAGTGTGTATTACTGTTACATTTATCTTATATTGATGTCTATCAATCTTGTCCAATATTCTGAAAGCAAAATATATATTGGTGCCTAGTCATTTATTTTATTTCTTGCGTTGGTTTCTAAACAGAAAATCATAGTGATTGCATCAAGTATAGAGATAAAATTAGGAATTCAAATACAATTAAAATCAAAGTATCCAACATAGGCAATCGCCAAGGCCAAAAACCAAGCCCCCAAAGCTGAAATGCAATGACAGCAACTGAGGATGGAGAAAGGGATAGAACTATATTCACTAATTATAGGATAAATAATGCAAAATAGATTTCTAAGATGGTAAAATCAGAACATATAATGAATATACATGAATGAAAATAATAACAAGGCTGCCTCCAAAATCCAAATACAACGCATTGAATGTGTTTATATTTAGCAAAACGAATACACTACGAGAACCTGTAGCGGCGAGTGTTGCGGGTGAACGACGGAGGAGGTGGTGGGAAGGCGGCGCTGAGGGAGTGAAATAAGAGAGAGATAGAATGGTTGTTGTCTGTTGAATCCTAAATGGTGACACTACGTGAACATGCAGCGCGAGTGTTGAGGATGAGCAGCGGAGGAGGCGGTGGGGAGGCAGTGTTGAGGAGGCGGCGATCTTGAGGAGTGAAATGAGATAGCAGAATAGTTGTTGTCTGTTGATCCTAAATGGAGACACTACGCGAACCTGCAGTGACGAATGTTGCAGGTGAACGACGGAGGAGGCGGTGGGGAGCTGCGTCGAGGAGGCGGTGTGAAGGAGGCGGTGAGGGCGGCGCTGAGGGAGTGAGAAGAGAGAGGCTGAATCCTAAATGGGTCCGAGAGAGGGAGAAATTAGCTAGCGTTCCACTTTATATTTATATTATATAATAATGTTATATATATATATACTAATCGTTTCGGTTCGGTTCGGTTCGGTTACCGACCGAACCTAAAATTTGGAGCCGGTAACCGAACCGAAATTGACTTAACTGAAAAATACAAACCGAACAGATAATCGATTTTTTTAAAACCGAACCAATCGAAACCTATCGGTTCGATCGGTTATTTCGTTTCGGTTCGGTTTGATGTTGAACAGTCCTATATGTAATTCCTATGAATCTGTCCAATGAGTGTTGATGTTTTCTATAATTTGAGGATAAATTTAATCAAGATTGAAAAATTAGCATGTATGTGTAGTTGTAGACCATAAATATTATTCTTTTTAAAATTCAAAGACTGAACTGATATTTGTATATTTGTTTTTAAGTATAAATACATTCACAATTTATAATCGATACGTTAAATTAAAAAGACTACACAAATGCACCCTACAAATGTGTAGGACTTTGTTTTTTAAGTCTCCTCAAGAAATTAGAATGACTTTTCCGAAAAGAATAAGAATTCGTTAATTAAGTTAGTGAGAGCTGTTAATTTACCGGAAGAATTAATGTATTCTAAATTAATTTAAATGAAACCGATGCAAAGATAACGTAACATGATTCATATTGACATGATGTCACATTTCAATTTCTTGAAGACGTCATTTTGTTAATAATTAATTTTTATTCTTACAATTGAGAACTAACGTATTAATAAAAATAAGAAAATATAGTGTGTGTGTTGGCCTAGTGGTAGAGTGGTTAATGCCCGAGACCAAAAGTCTCGGGTTCGAGTCCACCGTGACGCAGCCTTTAAAATTTCTGTATTAATTGACCAAAAAAAATAATAATAAGAAAATATAAATATGTAGTAACAAATTTGGAGTGTTTAGGTTGAAAAAGATTTATTTTGGCACAACACGAAAGCAAACTGAAACGAAATAATTTCGATTTGATAATTTCAATCCAAATGAATCGAATTCATTTGCCAAATCAAATAGAAGAAGCAATTTTGACTTGATTTGATTTTTCGTCTCAACATGAAAGCAAACTGAAATAAAATAATTTTCATTTAACAATTTCAATCCAAATTGAATCTAAGTCACCTGCCAAATCGAATAGAAACTAGCAATAGTACATTAATTATCGACAATCAATCAAAATAAAAGTACAACTACTTGGGTCTTTGGTGGTGCAGGAATTGAATGAGAATGAAATGGTGATTCTGCGTCATTCCCATTCCAACGACCCAGAAGATTTTTACGTCGTGAATCACTATTCGAATGAATCTTATTCCCATGAATATGAGATTAGTCATTCATCCCTTTCCCATGGTATTAGCTATTCCTATGAATATGAGATTAGCCAAATTTATTTATGTTTTCTAAAAAATTATTTTTATTTATTTTTTTATCTAGTAAAATTAATAATAATAAAATAATAATAATATTTATGATAATAAATAAATAATAGTTATTAATAATAAATAAATTAATATAATAATAGTGATAAAAATATCGTTATTAATAACATTAACATAATAACTAACAATAAATACAATAAATAATTATATTAAAATAACAATATTATTAATAAACATAAAATAATAAATACTATTAGAAATTAATAATAATATTGACATATAAAATATTAACTAATACCAATAAACATTATATTAAAATATTATTATTAATTAATTAATTATGATAATAAATAAATAGTAGATATTAATAATAAATAATTATAATATGATAATAGTGATAAAAAAGTATAGTTATTAATAATATTAACATAATAAATAACAATTAATAAAATAAATAATTATATTAAAATAATAATAATATTATTAATATAATAATATTAATAATATTAATTACTAGTAATAATAATATTAATAATATTCCTAAGTAATACTATTAAAATAATATTCCCGAGTAATTATATTAAAATATTATTATTATTATTAATTAATTAATGATAGTAGTAATAATATTCCTAACTAATAATAGTAATTATTATTAATTAGTAATAATAATTAATTATTATTGACATTATTATTATTATTATTATTATTATTATTATTAATTAGTATTAATAATATTCCTAAATATTAATATTAATTATTATTATTATTTTATTATTATGATTATTACGATAATAATAACATAAATTATAAAATCATAATTATTTTATTTGTTTTATTTCATTCCTATTTATTCATTCCTTATACATACCTCATAGGAATCACATATTTCATTCCATTCCATTCCATTCCATTCCTATCCAATTTCATTCATAACACTCAACCGTCACCTTAATAAACTATGAATAAAACCCAAAAGTCCAAATTAATAATAAAAAGTTCATGAAAACTTAACTTTCTCGACTATAATTATACACACTCAAAATTTCTAAAAATATAAAAGTACAAGAATTAAATTAAATGTTTTTTGGCATATTAATATGATATTGATAATGATCAAACACACCACCACACAAAACATGAATAGCTGGAGTGTATCATGGAGAAGGTCAGCCTCACACAACGAGTGATCCACGTGTCAAAATTCAATTGGATAGCCCCTCACACCCCAAATCTAAAGAAAGAAATCGGAAAAGGAAACCGTTTCCCCCCCTTTTCTATTGTTTCGACGAAAATCAACATGGCGATCGTGGCGTCAGTGTCGTTTGTTTCAATAGCTCAGTCAGCCGACCGGAAATTCTCGATTCCACCTTCTAACAGATGTCTGGTGTCGAATTTCAGCGCTCTTAAGCTCCTTTTCCCCGGTGGTTCCTGCAAGCTCCGGAGCGGGAGTTTGCGCTCCGGGGTGGTGGTTCAATGCATGTCCCCCACCGCAGGTAAGCGCCATTGTCTCTCTCTAGGGTTTTCCAGTGTTCTCTTTAGTTTAATTTCTGAATAAGTATTTATTGTGTGATTTTACTTATTTGCATTTTGTTTTAGTAAAGTAGCTCAAATAGTGCTTCAGCTATGTTGAGGATAAGAATTTAATTACTTGTTAGAAGTCGGAGATGTCCGTTGATGAAAATATTCCAAATCGTAGATTGTATTGTCATTAGAAGATTAGGGAGGTTAGGAAAACTTTCGTGAACTAATAAAGCAGTAGGACAAGAATCAGAAGTAACCTTGATGATAGTTACAGTTACAGAGAGGTCTGAAATGACAACTGAAATGCTGCCTTTGCTGCCATACCTTCCGCATGTTCTGCTCCAGTAGAAAATCTGAAATCGTGCCAGGCTGCTGATGTTTCCTAGAGCTCAAACAATCCCACCTTTTGCTTCTTCTTGAGCTCTACAATTTGACCATTTTGATGATACCAAGTAAGGGAAGACCAACTGGGATGAGTTTTCCAACATTTAGCGGCATTTGTTGACTGGGATAATATTTGTTTCAAGTAAAGACTAAAGAGGCATGCCATTGAAGAGCAAATGGTGAAAGGTGCTTAAAAAACTAGGGAGAAATAACATAATATGAAAAAAGGCATATATGAGCTTGTTCATCATCTACATAGTTATGGTGAACTATCCTTATGGAGTGTGGTGCAAAAGACATGAATTTAATGAATAATAAATAGATTAAATCTCCTCAAAGGAAGCCTTCGGCTTAGCCGCTCAAAACTCTGTAAATAATACTTGGCAATATGACTCCAGTAAGAACTTAAATATATAGGCCGAAAACCTAAAGACTCATAATCCTAGACAAACTCCGGAAAAGATAACCTAAACCTATTAGGATTCTGAAAGAAAACCGTAATAAAATTTTAACATAAACTACTCCTCTAAGTCCATATACAAATGGGCTGACCCAGTAACAAATAAAACTAAATCCAACTATCTAATATAATTGGCCACTGCTTGCTTGACGTGTGCATATACCTCCACAGTACTCTATCAAATCTTTTTGTTATTTAGGTCATTTTATCGTCTTGTGATTTGATCTAGTTTCAAGGCGGGATGCTTTTTAATTGTAATAGTGTCGCACAGTTTGTTCTTTCATCCCTTAAGTTTTAGATGTAATTTTTATTATCCAACAAAGACTGCAACCCAATATGTTCAGACTTACAGCAGAATTTTTGTTTCTCAAGTTCAACAGATGTTTGTTATATACTTATATATGATGCCACCTGGTCTTACCTTGTGCCATAAATGTTATGAGGCTAGGTGATTGTTATATATATTGATCAGCATGATATTGTATTGGAGAGAAACATGTCAAATTCTATGCAAGTCCTCTCTAAATCTTTTTGCTGTAGATTTTTTTTCTGTTTCTCTGAATGAACTTTCTCTTCTAAGCTGTAAAATAAATGATTCTGAGACATCCTATGGATATTGCTTACAGACCCCCCTACAGTCGCTGAGACAAAGTTGAATTTCTTGAAGGCTTATAAGAGACCTATTCCGAGTATATACAACACAGTATTACAAGAGCTGATTGTACAACAGCATTTGATGAGATACAAGAAGTCATACCGGTATGATCCGTTGTTTGCCCTTGGTTTTGTTACTGTGTATGATCAACTGATGGAGGGATACCGGTGATGAAGATAGAGAGGCCATTTTCAAAGCTTATGTTGAGGCTCTAAATGAGGATCCTGCTCAATACAGGCTCGTTCGGAAACACTCTTGAACTTATGTTTGATGCATAGTTAGTGTTATTCCAATTTGTATATTTACCTGATAGAAAATAATCAAATATAGATCTTCGTTTAAAAAGGTAGTAGCTTAATCAATTTTGATGTGAATTGTGCTTGCATCGAAAAGGCTTCTTCCTGGAGCTGACATCAAACACTTCATCTGTAATAAAAATTAAAACGCAATTGAGTAGAATGTTACTTCTTCTGTCAGCCATAATATGTGGTGCTAAAGTGCGATTTAGCTTTCTGTGATCCTAGTGGCTAATGTCTATACTAAAGAAAGCTTTTTGCTACAGGGCTGATGCACAGAAGGTAGAAGAATGGGCCGTTCTCAATCTGCCACCACTTTAGTTGATTTTCATCTCGAGAAGGAGAAGTTGAGGACATTTTAAAGGACATCTCAGAAAGAGCAGGGAGCAAGGAAATTTCAGCTACAGTCGGTTCTTTGCTGTCGGTCTCTTCCGCCTGCTTGAGTTATCAAATGCAACTGAGCCATCCATCTTAGACAAGGTAAATGTTCGAGTTTGACATTCAATAGATTTTTGGTGATGCCTCTTAAAGTGGTCTGGATTGTCTGATACCTTATGTTAAGTAATGATGGTGAAAAGTTGTGAATTGATTTCTTTTCCAAAATTGGGAGATGATGCCTCCTAAAGTGGTCTGGATGTTCTCTTAGAAGCCTTAGTAGCCCAAACTCTCCTTCTACTGGTATTCTTTTGCCTTCACCTGAAAATGTAGGAATTGGGATATGGGTGACATAATCTTTTGTTTCTCTTTGTTGAATGAAAAACTTATCTGAAAATGTAGGCAACCTAAGCAAGACCTAAGAACATGTCCATGAAGTATTGACGGTGACATTTTAGACTTCATTAAAAGGAAATTTCTTTATGTTATGCGCATTTATCTATTATTCGACATCTTATATATGCACTCATATTCATAATGAAAGAGAATTGATCGTTTGCTGTTTTCTGATTATTTTCTCCTGCTTTCTCTCTTACTTGTAAAACCTAATTATTTCAGTAACGAGAAATGTGGTGGTAAGAAGTGAGTGTTTTCTTCTCCTACTCACTTTCTCCAGTACTATGTGTATAATGCCTATGGCTCTTTAAAACTCAACAGCTTTGCGCTGCTCTAAATGTAAACAAGAAAAGCGTTGATCGTGACCTTGATGTCTACCGCAATCTGCTCTCTAAGCTGGTTCAAGCCAAAGAGTTGCTGAGGAATACGTCGACAGGTGTATATCTCTGAACTCCATTTTATCCACACTACGTTATCTTGCATCATTTACTGATGCCTCAAATAACTTTTTTTGCTGTTTTCCCGAATATCCTATTGCTATATCTTTATTCCAACGTCTGTACCGGAAGATTTCACACATTTCTCGTGCATCTAATTCTCAGAGAAAAGAAGAAAATAGAAGAAAGGGCAGCAACTCAAAAGGCGAACGAGGCTATCAAAAAATGCTTGGAGGAGTACCAATCTGATGAACATTGCATTTTCCACTTCTTCATCATCCTAGGTGTGTAATAACTACCTCTTGATGTTGAACTGTTATTAATTAACAATGGTTTCTCCAAAGTTGACGCAGATTGAGATTGTATGATAGAGGTTGCTGTAAAGTAGAAAGGGTTGAGTTCTTAAGAAAAGTTCAAAGAGTTGACATTCTGTTAATTGAAATTAATGTAATTTTGTTCATATATTCTTTCATAGTTTCTGGGTATTCCTCATGCTTGTAAGAGTGAGAGATCATGATACATAACTTAGGCCCCATCCCCAACTAAAGAAGAAGATAATAAATAAAATAATAGTTTGTTGTAATACATCATCTTCGTAAATGGAGCATGTTGTTCGAGGTTAATAGCAACATTTTTTAATGTTGTACAATATTCATTTGTTCTGTGTTTGGTGTATCTACTTTAAGAAAGTAATATGATTTCTTGGTTTAAATTTCCACAGAAAGATAAATAGAATCCTTAATATTAGGAAAGTAGTACGATTTTTGGCTAGCTTTAATTAGTGATTTTGAATAGAATGGAGATGATAAATTATTTTAAATATAAAATATAAAATCTAGCTTAATTTTTTTTTCAAGTTTAATGAATTTTCAATTTGGACAATTCAAAGAATTTCTTTTCATTTTAAAACTCAGGAATTTTAATTATAAACTACTCCATTATTTTATATTTTGCTGAAAATGCTTACACCACCCTTAATTATCATTAATTTAGTAGTATACAAAATAACAAAAGTAATAAACAAATATTTATTGTATTTCTAATTTGATAAAATCAAAATTTTACACTCCAAAGTCCAAAATGCAAAAGTATACCGGTCTGATTGGGAGATTTAACTAAGCAAACTCAGCAGTGAGCCATAAATTCCCAATAAAATATGTTTTCCAATCTAATCAATCAGAATACAGTTTCAAATATGAGTGTCAAACCTAACTAACTAACCGGTCTCTGTTTTTACCTGAATAATCTGGTTTTTAAAAAGATTCACTTACCCATGCTGAAGTAGTTCCAGAATCCTCCACAAAATGTATCAGAACCTTCCTGAAACGTTAATATTGTGACAAGTGAAACATGAGAAGTGGCTTCTTCAAAGTGAAACACATTTGATTAATTAAACAATAAAAGATACACTACCATGAATATACAATGCGAGGAAAAACGCCTTAAACTAAGGGAGAGAAACCTTTCTTACCACATTGAGATTAATCTGTTGGAGAAAACCTGATGATTTGCATGCAACGAGTTTGGCAACTCAAAGGATGACAAGCTTGTTTTGCTCTCATTCGCATCAGAATGTGAGGTACTAACTCAAAAGAACAAGCATGTCAAGGTCAGCATATCTATGAAAAACCATACAACTAAGAAGAGAGATGCAATTTATCAAAGTTGAATGGATATTATCTGTCTATCTTCATTGCTTTGGCTTTCTGTACTTGATCCATGAATGCAAGCACGGAACTACGATCAGTTCAGGATTTCTCTTACCCTAAAATGCAATGGCTTAGACTAAGAGCTTTGAAAACTAAGGCACTCGAGAAATTACCGAGGAATAATGCATAATAGAAGTTTCCGATGAAGTGGGTTGAGATGATTATTGTTATGATTGAGTGCTGGGGAATAGAATTAAAGAGTCAGCAGAAGTTCTTGAGTTAGCATGGTGTTGGATTTGTATATTGAAAACAAATTAGTTTAGCTTGTATACAATGTAATTTGTTACCATTATTCTAATTTCCTATCCGAATCGTTTAATAATTGTATATGTTGTCATTTTATCTCATACAAAATCAGACTTTATAGCTAGTATGCGGGAGATCACTAAAGTCTCGTATAATTGGTTAAGTTTATTGAGATATAAATTGCATCATGGCCGAGACAACTTGATGACAAGTTGTTGGTATAAACTGCGATATTGATAAGAAGTAGTTTGACTTGATTGCTTGTTTCCGTTGGTGCGTCTTGGCGTATTGATGGATCACGATGAACATGTTCTTCTATCGACATCGTGAAGAACCTAGATCTCGATGATTTAATGTCAATCTAAAACTCGATAAGATTTCAAATGAGTAGAAGTTCTTGACCATCATTTTGCTTGTTATGAGTGAGGTTATATCGGATAACCTAATATTCTCCGTATCTTTGGTGGTGTGATGCTTGTATCTCATCTTGGTTATATGTGATAAGTAATTGTATCCGTTTAGAATGATGACATTCCTTGAAGAACTAAAAGGTTTATCGTACTAAATCTTGCAAGTTGAGTTAGTTCAAATACGATAATAAGGTTGAATGATACTACTTAAGAAATTAATTATTTTAAGCGGTCAAAGTGCTATGAATAATAATGGGCATTCTATAGGGAAATTTGATTTTACCCTTTTTCCGAGGATCTATCTTGGATGTTTAATTAATCATACATTGATTATATACCTAGCATGCATTTATATAATTAATTACAACACGTTGGTGTTTATTCGTGTTTACAGTGAATTTCTGGATAAAAGATCAATGGCAGACTCAATTTTGATCTTCCGGGTGTATCACGGATGCGATTCTTCAATGTTGAGTGAGAGGAATCTATGGAGAACACTGCAAAATTCACCTTTCTTTCACTTCTTATTTTTTTTGAAAAAATCAATAATGAATAGGTACATTCGATTTTCTCTCACCTTTATCTATATTGCATTCCTAGAAACAACCAATACTTCAAACGGATGATAAATTTTGTACATTCGGTTGCAATCACCGATTTTTGTTATATGGTCGATCAAGTTGTTTTAAGAGCATTATGAGCATCCTTATTATAAAGTTGTGACCTATTTGTCATATAGTTGGGTAGACTTGCAATTCACTCTGTAGAAATTCAAAATTTGAATCATCACTATCTTCTTCATCTCCACTTTGTATGCTATTCGGTGTTGGTCGAGCTTCTATAAATTTTGTGGGATCATGACGGTTTAGGTAAATGGACCATTCATCTTCCACTATCATATTCACTACAAAAAAACAGGTGAATAGTGAAAGAAAATTCCGTCGCAGAGCATGCCGGATCCGTCGTTAAAATCGGTTAGCGACGGACAGTTGATGTTGTTGAAAGGCTGGTTGCAAAACTTCTAACGATGGATTTACTTGCGTCGTTAACCGCTTTACGACGGAATAGCGACGAAAGTTTCAGTCGCTAATCTATGACCTTTTGAACAATCGTCTGATTTATTACGACCGATTACCTACGGATATGTCCGTCGCTAGTTAACGACGGACGATGTCCGTCGTTAAATTCTTTTCTGTTATTTCACGTCATCAATCCGTCGCCAACACATCGTTGTCTGACGCTAATCCGTCGACGTTCCATCTCTATTTAACGATGGATGCTTTATGTCGTTAGATTTTGTTTGTTACATTATTTCCGTCACCAATCCGTCGCACATCCATCGTAATTTCGTGCGCTAAATGTGCGAAACTATCTGACTTATATTTGTATTTTGGACGACCGTTTACAACAAACAACAAACACTGTTTTCAAACATACCAATTACAAACAAACACAATCGAAACAAAATAATTTCAAGCGGTACAATATCAAACAAACAAACCAATTCCAAGTGATAAATATTATCATTCTAAATCATAAACACAATCCAAACAAAACAATTTCAAAGGTACAATATCAAACAAACAAAATAATTATAAATCATACGATAAGTTTTGCAAATAAAATGTATTTGTTTCTTCATCATACAAACCAAAATATCACGGTGGGGAAAGCAGGAGGCGGCCATGAAGCGCTCAAGGCCTCCTGCCGAAAGCAGAATCGAGCTGAGCGTGGCAGGAACGTCATCTCGCTTGATAAGCGCGCATTTTACGTTGATATTTGAAGATGAGTTTAGCTCGTTTAATGTGCGTTCGTATCGATTCTTAATGTTTTATCTATTTCTAGAAGATACTGCTCTTGGGTGTTCTTTTGGTGTTGTGTAGGTCCATATGTTGAAAATCGAAGCAAGGAACGACGCACGAGCCAATTATACACTCTGGCCTGTTTCTAGCGACCATCCTAGCGGTCGCTAGGCTGGCCGCTAGGAAACTCGCGCGAGAACCCAGCACACCGCGACCGCGATAACGTGCCCACGAAGCCCAGCCAGAAAGCCATTGTCACAATTCTCGACGGTTCGAAATTCCTAGCGACCGCTAGCCATGGCATGAGCAACCAAGCGGGCGCAAGAGGCGACCGCGAGTGAGAGGAAGCCATGAGACTTACCTCGCGACCGAACCTAGCGACCGTGAAGGGTGGTCGCGAGGCAGCGCGAAGGAAAAACTAGGGTTTGGGGTGTGCTATATATATGGCAACACCCGCGCCCCAACTTCGCACCTACGATTCGAGCCTCTTTTCTCGGTTTTTCATAAGTTTTCGAGTTTTAGCTTTAGCTTCCATATAGTTTCATTCTAGAGTTATTTTACGCATTGTTCTTCGTTAGTTTTACGTTTTGTCTACGATCCGGAACGTTTCGTCCGGACAATCTTTGCAAGTTTCCGTTTTCGAGGTTGGGATTCAAGCCCAACGATTGTTCATCAACGCTTCATCACGGGTTTTATATATTTAATTTCCGTTTTATGGTTAAATCGTATTTTATTCCGTTTATTATGTCTGGCTAGTTTTTCGTTCTAATCCTAGGGTTTGCATGATTCGATCCTATATGTTGTGATTCCTGTTATCGCTATTTACCGTCCATGCATTGATTCATGATTCGATTGTGCTTATTTATATGTGTTGATTTCGATCAATCTTGATGCATATTTAGTTGTCGGTTAATTACGTAATTGTGTTAATTGTCGATCGATATCGAATGCATGATACGAATGAGTCTTGAGTCGTGGCGAGATAGGATATTCGTAGGAAGCATATTCTTTGTGATCCGTTTAGAGTTACTTGTTTTCACCTGAGACGTATGATAATAGGAAAACTAGTAATCTCTGACCTTTTTAATAAATGAAATTGTCGGTTATATATGTGATCTTCCATCTTGTCTGGATTAAAATTGGTTAATAGGAACAGGATAAACATACGTTGTGGATAGGATTAATGCATCCCTAGGGTTAGTCGTCTTTATCTGTTTTTAAACATCCGAGTGTTTATTGCTTTAATTTACTTTCTGTTTTGTTACCTTTGCTTTGGATTGAATTCCGAAGCCCTAAAATCTTACCAAACCATGTTTGTTGCTTGGATAATGATGAATCATCGTTGAGTTAGCTTCTGTGTTTTCGCGTTACAATCCCTGTGGATACGATACTTCGCTTACCCTATACTTACACCTTTTCGTGTTAGAAAATTAAGCGATCAAATTTTGGCGCCGTTGCCGGGGATTGTTAAGATTTCATAGGAATAATTTGACGATTTGGAATTATTAATTCAAGTTGTATTTTATTTTATTTTTATTTGTTCTACCAGAGGCTGATTTTTCTTCTTGTTCTCCGGTAGTTTATGTTCACAAGGTCCTGGGACCTCCTCGAGCAGCGTTTTGATCCCGAGATCAAAATCACTCACAAGAGGAGAAGGAGGCGAGAAGAGACAACAAGCAATGGCGGGGAATCAACAACAGGCGTTCCCGAAATAGCTGCCTTTGTTAGCGGACTTTACAATCAACACTGAATTGGCGACTATGGGACTCGTTGTCCCTGCTCGGGGCGGCAAGACCGTTGAATTATATGTACGCACCTCCTCCGAGCAATTTCAAGGAGGCGGATGGGGCCCGTAAAAACGCTAACAATTTTGGTAAGCCGGCCCTAATCGGCATGGTTCGAGGGAGCAGTTTGGAGGAGGAGTCACGAGAGGATCGAGCCCATCTCGAGACCTATCTCGAAATTTGTGACATCATCAAAGCGAATGGGGTGCCACAAGACACAATCCGGATGCGTATGTTCGGATTTTCTCTCAAATCAAGCAAAGGACTGGTTCAAGACCTTAGATCGTCGGCATCAACAGTTGGGCAATGCGTGAGAAATTCCTTTGAGTACTTTCCTCCGGCTAAGCACGAAGATCATAGCCGAGATTTCCCACTTCTCCCGATTAGGAGATGAATCTTTATTCGAGTCGTGGGAAAGATTGGGGCCTATTAAGAAGGTGCCCACAAGCATGGATTCTCGAGGAGCAGATTACGCAGCTTTCAATGGTGACACCTCACACGAGGAGTATTGTTGACGATCAGCGGGGGTTGCCTTTTGAGCAGGCGTGTAGACGAGGCCACCCGCATCATAGAAGAGATGGCGGCCAGCGCTTATCGATGGCGATGGAGAGGACACCGGTGGTGAAGGCGCTACCGTTGAAGGTGATTGAAGTATGATAATATTATGGGCGATTCACCTTGTTGAGAAGCCAATTTGAGAAAGAAAGGAAAGGAAAAGGCGTGGCTCGGATAAATCTTGCCGAGTCGAGATAAACGAGGCCGAGGCGTGAATTACATAAATCGGAGGAATAACCGTCACAGGGGAATCCGGTACAATCCGAACAACGAAGTCACCCAAATTTCTCGTCGCCAACCCCAACAATTTTCAACGATCTCGCCAGTTTCTCGATTCGAGCGGAGGATTCAAGAGACGAAGAAGCCGAGTCTAGAGGACATGATCACGCGGTTGGTTGTAAGCAACCAACAATTGGCAACGAATCGAAATTCGTTTATAAGCAACACCGGCGTAAGATCAATCATTTGGAGTCCACCGTGACGGCTATGGAAAGCACATGAAGATGATGGAGAATCAAATAAGTCGAGATAGCCGCACAAATGTAATGGGCGGCACAAGTCGGGCCAATTTCCGAGTGTCTGGGGTAAACCCTAAAAATCACCGTAATGCCATTCAATTGAGGTGGGCGAGCTTATCAAAGTCACGAGGAGACGAGCGGTGGCGGACAAAGAGAGAATCTCGCGACCGAGCTCGCGACCATGAGCCCGACCGCGAGAATCTGAAGAGCGGAGTTCGCGGCGGCTCGTGGGCGCAACAAGTAAAACGCGCCCGCGACATGTCGATCCGAGACCTAGCGAGCGACCTAGCGGTCGCGAGTAATTCAGTGGCGCGAAATCGCAGAAGGTTGAGACGCGCACCTAGCGCCGAAAGCGCCGCGCAGCATCGAGCGAAGGAAGATGTTGTACATGTGCTTAGCGACCGCACACGCGATCGCGAGGTGATGAAGAGCAAGTTGTGAAGAAATTTCCGACGTCGTGCCTCAATTCCATTTCAAGCCGTTTAGCCAAGCCAATACGATGAAAGTTAACGAGGTTCATGGAGATGTTTCAAAGGTGCACATCAATATTCCTTTACTTGATGCACTTCGAGATATGCCGGGTTATGTTAAGTTTCGAAGGATGCGTTGCGATAAAATGAAGCTTGGGAAATTCGAGGCGATAAATCTGTCTCAAGAGTGCGGTCTTGAATGCAAAAAAGTTGCCGCTCAGCGAGAAAGATCGAGCGACTTCACCATAGCATGTGTCATCGGAGGGACATTCTCCAGGTTACGTGTGATTTGGGGCAAGCATCAATCGATGCCGTTGTCCATTTTAACAGATTGGAGATTGGGAGATCAAGCCGACCACCATAGCTCTTCGGATGGAAGACACATCGGTGACTTATCCGAAAGGGATAGTGGAGGGCGTGCTCGTGAAAGTTCGAGATTTCATCTTCCGGTGATTTCGTTGTTCTCGATATGCGGAGGATGGAATACACCTCTTATTCTCGGCGACCATTCCTAGCTACCGGCAGAGCAATATAGACGTGCAAGATGGAGATCTCACCTTCGAGTCAACGAGGAGATGAAAATCTCTATATATGATGCTATGAAGCGACTGACGAGAAGACCATGGAAGATTGTCGAGTTATAGGCGGTATCGCCCACTCATTTTCAATCGGTTGATCCGGTGGAGTTTTGTATGCAGAACTCGATTTTCTCTCCACAGACCTTGATGAGGCGTGTGGCGAGATTTTAGAGTATCTTGAGTCCATCGATGAAGTCAAGGCCCTCCCGAGTCGGTGCCTTATTTAGATGTGAGGAAGCCGATTGGAGGAGAGGGCGCCGTGGTGAAGAAGGAAGAGACTACACCCACTACTACAAATATCACTTTTCTCTACACTTATAGACTACGCTTTTCGTAAAAGCGTGGTCTATAAATATACTACGCTTTTTATCAAAAGCGTAGTCTATGTCTTAATTTTTTGGAAGTATAGACTACGCTTAACAAAAGCGTAGTCTATGTACGTAGTCTATAGTGGGTATAGACTACGCATAAAAAGCGTAGTCTATGTGCGTGTTTTTAATAAAAAGCGTAGTCTATGTCATAAATTAAAAAAAATATAGAAGAATTTTTGTGAAATCAAAATCCCTAATTCTAAAATCAAACCCTAACATCTCACTTTCTTCTCTCCCCCCATGAGAAACCCGTCCACGCCCTGCCGCAAGTGCCGCTGAGTATGTAGACCATCTGCGCGACCACTATGAACCACCACGAGGCGTTCAGCACCAGCCGCCATCATCCCCACCCGAAGCTTCAAAGCATGGCGGCCACTAAACACGACGCAAAGCGCGGCGCGCGCGCGGCGATCACGCCATCGCCATGATCTTGCTCTGCGCTGCGAACTTCGCCATCGGGAAGTTCATCGCGTGGCGTGAGTCTGGGATCATCCATCCGGTGCAAACCTCCCCGCCGCCACCAAGATCTCTTCCTTTTGCCCGATCGGCGAGCAGCGGCGGCAGATGTAGAGGAACATCGGCGGGAGCAGCGGTGGTGGCGAGAATCACCCACGATCTCGCATATAAACCCCAAGATTTCGATCTGCGCGCGTCGTGAAGCTTGCCAAGACAAATGTCTCTCTGCCTTCCCCATCCCCATCTATTCACTCAAACACTTGAGTTCCATAATTGAAATTAAAAAAAGGAAATTGAATCGAGACATGTGCATACCATTACGCGAGCGATAAGTCGGCGATGACGGAATTCTCGACGGAGAGGCGGCGGTCGGCGTGTCGGCGTGTCCGTGAAGGTCGGGTGATGGCGCGAGTGAGTACTTGCAGACGGGCGAGTGAGTACCACCAATGCTAGAAATTCTCAATTGTTACACTCATGTTCTCTTGTTATTTATTTATTTGTGCTCATTTCTATATTCTTTAATTTCTCATTTAGGTGGCTATTTCCATGGCCTTAATAAACCGACATATGGCGTGGACTTGGAGCAGATCGGATGGATGGGCATATTGCGGTATGTAATGTGAAACAAATTTCTAGTTATTGAAATGAGTACTTTATTGCTAGCACTTGGATAAATTCTTGATGCCTGCATATAGGTCAAATATTGTGCCTTTTGAAGTGCATGAGCCATCCTTAGGTTTTCCTTGCAGTAGCATATTTGGTTGCAGCAATGTGTGAGATTTGGCTAAGAAATGACGAGAAAGCAGATAAGTTTTTTTGTTTTCTCCCTTTTCATTCGGTTTGTTGATGTGTTTTGGTGTTTTTGTTGCCTATGTAGGTGGATTTGGTCTCGACGATTCATATTGCGATAAGGAGTAAGTTTTAAATTTTTATTGGAGACTTGGTTGTCTTCTTCTTCTCGTTTTTGCGTCATGTATTGTTTATGTGGATTTGGAGATGAAGCAATTTTTGTTTTTGTTCTGTGTTTTGATGGTGAGTTTATTTTGATATCAATGGATTGAGTGAACAAAAGAGGTTCTGGGAGGTGACGTGGATTTTGACTTCTCTATTTCCACAATTCTATGATACATGCTGGGAGTGGATTTATGATGTCGTAGCATTGGCTGTCTGGCTATGGCGGGGAGATGAAATAAATTTTGATTTAGAATAAAGTGTTTTATTTTGCATTGTTCGTGTATGAGTTGTAGGGTTCGAGAACTTTGTAATTGTTGAATTTAGCATTTTAATGATTCTGCTCGTGACATTGAGCCGTGCACTTGAATTCTCTGTTCCCCGCAATTTTAATGAACACGCCGAGAGTAGATTTATGATTCCATCACAAATTATGCATAAATATTTACCAAAAAAATGATTATTGTTGAGTCTTCTCTACAAAGTTTTTTATTGAGAAGTCGATTTATTCGTCAAGTAATCATTGTAGATTGTTTTCTTCTTGCTCATTGCTTTAATTAGGGCAGAGTTTTGGGTTGAGTGAATAGATTTTTGAGTTTGGTTGTGTGCAAATGAACATCTACTAATTTCACATCCCCCTATAATTCGAGAAGGGTTCATCCATCTCTCTCTTCATTTTTTAATCCTTTTTTCCTTTCACAAGTTTCTTGATCGGAGATTTAGCTCTAGATTGGTAATGTTTTGTTGCATGATATGTTTCGAGTCCTCGTTTTATCATCCGACTTCACGTCATTTGGTTGTCCATTGCGGGTTGGTGATCAAGAGGAAAAGTTAGCGAAGGGATTAAGTTGTATGCCATATCAACTACGGTGACATGTAAGCGGACAATTACGAGTGATCTTGTGACGGTATGATTGACATTGTTTCTTAATGCGTAGTTTCTAACATTGTGTTTTAGGTTTTACGTTTGTAGATTACATTAGTGATTACTTGCATAGAGATATTAGGTGGTTGACCTTGGAATTGAATTTTGTTCTCGGGTTTATGCTAAGGGTGGAAAAACAATTGTTTTCACACAAACTAAGCGAGATGCCGATGAAGTCTCTTTAGCTTTAACAAATAGTATTCCTTGAAGCGTGCATGGCGACATTTCTCAACACCGAGAGAGAGAACCTAAATGGTTTTAGACAAGGAAAATTCACGATGCTTGTTGCAACCGATGTTGCTGCTCGGGGGCTTGATATACCCAATGTTGACCTTGTAAGTTTGTTGGATATTGCGATATACTTCTATATAATGTTTATCTGTTGGGGTGTTATGAATCATGACCATCTCGTAATCAATGTTGGTCCGAGTTGTTATGCAATGTTGTGTTCTTATTTAATATGGTTCTTAGTTGTGGAAACTTATCTTTAGTTGCATTAGTTGAGACTTGAGAGTGAACATGTTATTTGGTACTATATGATGGCTTTGTTTTTCCTCCCCGTCCAGATTATCCACTATGAGCTTCCCAATGACCACGAAACATTTGTGCACCGATCCGGGCGGACGGTCGTGCGGGAAAACAAAACCTCATTGTTTTAATGTTCACCGGTAGCCAGCAGAGACGGTCAAATCCTTGAGAGGATGTTGGGTGCAATTTGAATTTATCACTCCACCTTGATCGAGCAGTTCGGAATCATCTGCTGCAAGTCGTTAGTACCCTAGGTGGAGTCCATCCGAATCTATCAATACTTCACGCCAACCGCCCAAAAGCGATGGAAGAACAAGGGGTCGAGGCACTTGCTGCTCTAGCAACTTTGAGTGGCTTTTCCCACCTCCATCATCTCGGTCTCTTATCACGCACGGCGGTGTTAATGACATAATTCCAGTTTTTGTAGTTTTAAGTGTCTTATCTTCTAAAAAGTAGCTTGCAAGCCCTCCATTTGAGATGCAACTTGCTGCTACAATTCTGCCCCTCATTTGTTATATTTTTCCTTCATTGTCCATCTGTTCATGCTTTTTGGACAAGATAGCATGCGAAATTACAATGGTTGACAAATTATTATGTGATGTTCAACTTCTTTGTTCATATTCTCTTGTGCTTGTGCTTGTACTAGTATTGTATTTGATCTTTTATTTTGCTTGCGGGGTTTGGTTACATTATAGCTTATCCGTGAAAGTAGTCATTCTCGAGGATACCTAAATGCTAGAGGCATTACGGGCTCTATCAGATGTTTATTCTCTGCTGGCGATGAAGTTGGAAAAGTACACCTTATTGGTAAAATTTCATAGCACAACAAAAATGTTAGGTATGTTGAGATTGGTAAAAATACATTACATTTTGGATCATTTTCCTTTTCCTCGAGCATTTGGATTTATTTCCTTTATTTGACTCTTCATTCTTGAAATGAGTATAAAGTTGACTCCTTCACTTCTTCTGTATCATTTCTCACTAATTTCTTGACTTATATTTTTTTGGGTGAACTTTTTAATTCATTATCTTTGATTCTGGAAAGATCCATTATCTTAGGTTTTCCTTTGTTTAAATCGCCTATTTTTTTAATCATATTTTTATAATAAAAAAGTGTGCCGATTGGTAACTTTAACTGATTAGAGATTGTTGGGTTAATTCTGCAATGCAGCTCTAGATTTTCATTATTTCCTGTTGGTAACTTTAACTGATTAGAGGATTTTCAGGCTTATGTGGAAGACTAAAAAGATATGTCAATTCTCCTGGAAGAAAGAATAACAAATGAACCATTATTCAATCTTGAACAATGGATATTATCTTTGAATTTAGCTTGATGTGATTAATAATTGTATTAACTCTTTATTCGAGTTACTTGTTTTTATTCGATTCTTACATTTGATTGGGTTGAGAGGCTGGGGTTATTGTGTATGATGAATATATTGTTGCATATATTTTTATTTTAACAATTTGTCTTAATTCTCAATCACATAGTGAGAAGAATGTGGTGAATATTTTGTTTACTATTTAGTTTGAATATTTTGCTTCGGATGTATCTTTGTTGAGCAATGCTATTAAGTTGCTTTCTTTGATTTCTTGAGGATAAGCGGGGCTCATGACTTCATTTCCTTCCAAGATTTAAAAGTATTAGGTTACAGTATTAAAACTTGCATAATCTCATAAAAATCCCATTGTCTCAAAGCGGGGTGTCGGGAGGCTCTATCATATAGGGCACTGGAGCCAATATCACCGAAATGATAACCCTTTTAGTGCACGGTTTTGTGTAGGTCGGTTTTATTTTATGTTTTTACTTTTGGTTCCTTCAGGGCATTAATTTTACTACAACTTTCAATTTCTTTTCTCCAGCCCTTTTACATTCTAAGCTCCCGATCGAATTACTTTTTTATTCAAGCCTTCTTTTAATATGCAATTTTAATTACAAATTGAAGTAATACTTTCTATCTCCATACCACTTTCCTTTGTGCCATTAGATGATTATTAGATTTTCTATTTCTTTTCGTTCGGTCTGTTACTCTCCAAGAACTTATCTACTTACATTGAAAAGGCTCATTATGGGGTGTGGGCGAGGATCTCGGTCGGTGAAGCGCTTCAAGACTGTGATTTCAATGGCTTGCAAAGAACGAATACTTTTACAATGGTCTTAGTATTCTTCTTGCTTGTTTGATTGCTTTTCTTTACAATTTCGGTCTTTTTTTGTCCAAGTCGACACCATTAGGAGGAAAGTTTACAAATTTTATCTCTTCATCGGTTCCATTGTCAAGCAAACACTTAATGAAATGCTTCATTGAAACACGATCTCCACTCAAAATTGGCATCAAATGCTCCTAAAATAAGTATAAAATCCATGTTTGTTTGTTACTGTTTAGATTGATTGTTGCATTTGTTGACTTTGTTTTGCTATTTAATTTTGAGATATGTACTTTTACATATCTACTAGTTGATAGAATGCTAATCAAGAGAAGACATCATTGTTGCCCAACTTCCTCGACACTATTTTCTTCTTTCCTTAGCGGACTGTCTTTGAAATTGCGACCTCGTCCACGACTTCACAAGGAACTCCAAGCGAGGATGATCCAACTAACACCACTATTAGTATATTTGGAGAAGATTGATTTGTGTTATTTTCTCCTGCGGTTTTATTCATGTTTTGTATCTCCTCTCTGCGGATCTTTGTTGGGAATTTGGACTCCAATGTCGATGATGAGCTTCTAAGGCGTGTTTGGACAATATGGTGATTCTTCATGTAAAGATACACGTAGGCAAAAGATGTGGGTTTTGTCTAATTTGCTGACAGGTAATTGAGAAGTCTGCCAGTATGTTTCTTCTCTTGGTTGACTGAATTTGAACAATATTTGAGTTAGATGATTATGTTATGCACTTTGTATTATCCCTGGCTCTTGTTTTGTTACTTTTTAGCTCTATCACATACATTAATCTAATTAACTTCTAAGCTCTTTCTTGTTATGTGGTTGTTTTCATGTTTTCTATGTTACAAAATTTTGTTATGTCTTATATGGTATGTGTCTAGTTGCTGTATAATTGTAATTGTGCAATTTTATGAATGACGCTTAAGTGGGAAAGATAGGGACTTAAGTTTATGGTGGCTGAATTATGTATATTGTTTTAGGACATGAAGGGGTATGTATGTGTATTGGTAATCTCAAAATTCGATAGAAGGAACAGATACTTTTGTATGGTTAAAATTTGAATAATGATCTTAGGATTGGTGCTGTGACCCTGCTACTACAGTTTGATCCTGCATTCAATTTCATTAGCGGAGCTTCTGTTGTGTTGTTTTATATTAAGTTGGAAATATTACAGGATATATTTTGATTGTTGCTTGGATGCTAGTATAGGATAAACGACACATGATACTTAACCAGGGGTTGATATAAAAATATTTAGAATCTGTTACGTGTGAGAAACAATTATGTATCAACTGGCAAGGGCTTTATTGTGTTGCGGGCTCTTTATCTTTTTATCAATCAATTTCTTCATTTCGTTGCTCCAAAAGTCGTTTCTTGCAAAAGATTTTTTAGTAATGAACAGGACTTATGAGACCGTTTGCCAATGAAGAATTTTATATTGATGTATGTTTTGTGTTCTTTGCTCACTCATAAATAAGAAGGAACTGCTTTCTTGAATCCACTAGAATATGGAGGCTCTCGTGTATGCATGTTGTTTCAATTAAGTTATAAATTTTGTGATTGATTATGTAGGTACAAAAGTCAAGTCTTGAGAGTCTTCTTGAAAGCACGTGGAAATGGTCTTGAGATAAAAATCTGAACAACGACCTTCAAATGTTGGTGTATGAGAACTACAACAAATTCATCAAGACAACAGATACAATGATAAAGTAACTTTTCTTATACAATAAAGTAACTTTTCTTGTTTCACTCTCGACAAATACTATATAGTTACACATGTATTTTGGCTGCATAAATCTGCTGTTTGAATTATGTGCCATATTTGCGCTTTTATATTATTAGAAGGGCTGGTCTCAGGTTTTTGTTTATTCGTGAACAGCAATCGTGCACAGAGTGTTTTAGAGGGTTACAATGGGACAGTGATGGCTTATGGCAATATGCTAAGTGACATGATGGTTCTTAAAACCTGTTAAGAATGGGATTACATCGTTATAGTTTGCAGTTCTGTTACATAGACTAAAGATGCCTCAAAAAATCTGAATGCCAACGTCATAATTTAGTTGATAAGGTGTTTCATATTTGAATCTTTATTAACTATTTCCCCTTATTGAAGGGTGTTCCAGGTCAACCCCCAAATCTTGGAAGCAATGTTACGATGTGGATGCTTCTTAAACGAGTCCGTTTTACATTAGATGGTCTTGAATGCAACAAAATTGGCGTTAGTTATGAGGCTTTTAACACGCAGCCAGACTTTTGCTCTGCACCGTATATCTAACCAATCATGGTTGAATACACATATAGTCTTGTGATGTTTTAGTTGTAAGTTATTGATCTTTTGAATTATTTTGTACTGTGATATGGGGGATACGGTCTTATTGTTTTGTTATGTGATGTGCATAGTATTTTCAGTATAGTGATTTTGTAATTGTAATGAAAATGCAGTTGTATATTTTTGTATAGTGATTACGTAGGCGTAATGAAAGCAGTTGTATATTTTGAATAGTGATTTTGAGCGTGATCGCAAGTATATTTTAATCTCGTTTGCTTGTGCGTTATTAATTGTGCAGAGGTTTAAATAAAGAAATTAACTTCGGTTGAAATTGAAAACCGTAGTTGTTATTAAATTGACTACGGGTTGTAATAGAAAAAGCGTAGTAAATTTGGCATTAAAGCGGTATAGACTACGGCGTAAAAGCGTAGTCTAAGTGAAAAGCGTGATACATGGTGGGTATAGACTACGATAAAAAGCGTAGTCTATGTGCGAAATTTTGTGTAGTGCGTGGGGTATAGACTACGGCAAAAAGCGTAGTCTATGAGAGAAAAGCGTGGTCTATGGTGGGTATAGACTACGCATAAAAGCGTAGTCTATGTGCAAAATTTTGTGTGATGCGTGGGTATAGACTACGCGTAAAAGCGTGAGTCATGTGAGAAAAGCGTGGTCTATGGTGGGTATAGACTACGCATAAAAGCGTGAGTCTATGTGCGAAATTTTGTGTGATGCATGGGGTATAGACTACGGCGTGGCGTGGTCTATGTGAGAAAAGCGTGGTCTATGGTGGGTATAGACTACGCGTAAAAAGCAGTAGTCTACGCGCGCCTAGTTTTCTCTACACCACTTTTGTCTACACTCAACGACACATAGACTACACATATTATGTGTAGTCTATCTTGTTTTTCTAGTAGTGACCAAGATAGAGTTGAAAGAGTTGCCGACCACCGCGGTATGCCTTCTTGGCGGCGATGAGGCGTGCCCGGTGATAATATCTTGGCTTTGGTGATGAGAGACACGTAAAGCGATGGTTGTCTTTGAAGCGATACAAGTCTGCGATTGGGTGGGCGATTTACGATATCGCGGGTCACCCTCAATTTGCATGCACCGGATCCCGTTGGAGAATGAATACAAGCGAAGGTGCGAACCTCAGCGCCGATTGAATCCGGCGATGCAAGAGGTCGTCGAAAAAAAGTGTTGAAGCTCTTAGGCGCAGGCATGATCTATGCCATATCCGACGGTAGTGGGTTAGCCACTCAGTGGTATCGAAGGGGTATCACGGTGATCGAGGCGAGACAAACGAGCTTGTGGCAACAAGACTCGTAACGAGGATGGCGAGTTTGCATCGACTATCGTGCTCGAACACGGCCGTGAGGAAAGACCATTTTCCCCGCCTTTATTGATCGGATGTTGGACGGACTAGCGGGTTATGAGTTCTCTGTTTTCGATGGGTATTGAGTGCAATCAGTTGCCATCGCCCAGAAGATCGACCTGAGGACGGCGTTCACTTGTTCAGTATGGGTTTTCGCCTATAGGCGAATGCCGTTTGATTGTGCAATGCTCCACCACGTTCGAGGTGCGTGATGTCCATCTTCCATGGGTTGATCGAGAATATTATGGAAGTCTTTATGGACGACTTTTCCGTGTTTGGCTCTTCATTCGACCATTGTCTCCATAATTTGTCACAAGTCTTTTAAAGGTGTGAGGAGGCGAATCTTGTTCTCAATTGGGAGAAGTGCCATTTCATGGTGAAGGAAGGTATCGTGCTTGGTCACAAAGTCTCGGCCAAAGGTTTGGAAGTGGATCGAGCAAAGATAGTAGCTATCGAGAAACTACCTCCGCCTACAAATGTCAAATCAGTGAGGAGTTTTCTCGGTCATGCGGGTTTTTATAGAAGGTTCATCAAGGATTTCTCGGCGATCACGAAGCCATTGTGTGGATTGCTCGAGAAAGATATGAAGTTCGTGTTCACGAAGGAGTGTTTGGAGGCGTTCGAGAAATTGAAGTTAGCCCTGATCTCGACTCCAGTTTTGGTCTCACCTGATTGGAGTCAACCGTTCGAGCTGATGTGTGATGCGAGTGATTGGGCAGTCGGTGCTGTATTGGGGCAGAAACGAGACAAGCTTTTCCGAGTCATCTATTATGCAAGTAAGACTCTCGACTCTGCTCAAATGAACTACACCACCGGAGGAATTACTTGTCGTGGTCTATGCTTTTGATAAGTTTAGACCTTATTTGGTGGGCACCCACACCATCGTACCTGCCCACCATGCAGCCATTCGTCATTTGTTCGCGAAAGATTCAAAGCCAGTGGTGAGATGGATCCTTCTTCTTCAAGAGTTCGACATGGAGATTAAAGATAGAAAGGGCTGCGAAAATGTGGTAGCCGACCACTTGTCGCGATTGGAGAAGCGATCGAAGGAGAGGATAGGAAGATTGGCATAAGGAGAACTTCCCATTTAGCACATCTTGGCGTCATTGATCACACACCATGGTACGCTGATTTTGTCAATTACTTGGTGATTGGAGTTCTACCTCCATCGTGCAAGTCATTTGAAAAGAAGTTTCTCCACGATGTTAAGTTCTATTATTGGGACGATCCTCATCTCTACCGCCGATGTGCCGATGGTCCGATACGTCGCTGCGTTCCCAAGGAGAATGGGAGAACATAATTCACGAGTGCCATAGTTAGTTAATCGGAGGCCATTTTGCGGCGGCAAAGACAGGCAAAGATTTTCCACATGGATTCTTTTGGCCTTGATCTTCAAAGATTGCCAATCTTTTATCAAGAGTTGTGATCGTTGTCAAAGAGTGGGAATGTCACTAAGAAAGGCGAGATGCCACGAAAACCATCATGGAGGTGGAACTATTTGGCGTATGGGATCGACTTCATGGGTCCGTTCCCAATGTCTTGTGGTTACACGATATTCTTCTTGCGTGAGACGTTTCCGTTGGGTAGGCGATTCCGATCGTCACGAACGACTCCAAGGTAGTGATCAAGTTCCTTCACAAGAACATTCGACTCGATTTGGGTCCCGAGGCGTTGATCGGTGATGGGATCGCACTTCAATAATAAGTGGCTAGGCAACGTTCTAGCCAGTATGGTGTGAAGATCGAGTCACCTCCCCTACCATCCACAAGCAACGGGCAAGTGAGCTCGCCAACCGAGAGATCAAGCGATTTTAGAAAATCGGTTGTTCAACGCAGGATTGGGCCAAGCAGGTTGGATGATGCTCTTTGGGCTTACCGGATGCGTACAAAGCTCCCATCTGGACTATCTCCATATCAAATGGTATTTGGTAAATCCTGCCATTTACCTATTGAATTGGAGCACAAAGCATATTGGGCGACGAGGAGAATCAACATGGATTTCAAGGAGGTCGGTATGATGAGAAGTGACCAACTGTTGGAGCTTGGCGAGTGGAGGAATGAAGCTTTCGAGAATTCTCGGATATCTGAGGAAAGAGCTCAGAAATTCCATGACCTCCACATTCGTGCCAAAGGATTTTCGCGGTAATGAAGTCTTACTTTACAATGCTCGACTTCGTCTATTCCGGAAAGCTCAAGTCAAGATGGTCGGGGCCGTATACCGCTTACGTCGCTTGCCAATGGGAGTTACGAGCTCCTGACTCGGGGCAACATTTTTAAAGTGAGCGGCGGTACCTCAAATCCTACTTCAAGTCACACTTCACCGAGAAGTCATGTGACCAAGCTCAACGAACCATGATAAGAGGTACCGTCGAGCTAGCGGCGATAATTCTAGCACCGGTTGGGAGATAACCCAACAATTTTACATGCTTTTGTTTTTGTTGCTTTCGTTTTTGTTTTGGTTGTTTTCTTTGTTTGTGTCGTGTCTCGTTGGTTTGTTAGATCCCAAGTTTCAATAGCTTTCTTTAAAAAAAAAATAATAAATAAAAAAATTAAGTACCTAGCGATCGCGAGGTCTCGAGGGTGGTCGCGAGAATTTGGGCGAGCGTTCTTTTGAAGGACAGAGCTGTGACCAAGCTTCGCGATCGCGAGCTCGACCATGAGATCCGTCGCGACCAGCGTCGACCCGCGCCCGCCGTGACCCGCTCTTTAACCCTTATTTTGCCCCAAAATTCTAATCTACACACACACACACACGTTTTACGAAAAAAAGAGCGCCCATTCCCCTCAAGCACCCAAAGCACCTCTCTTCCCCAATTTTCTTGCATTTCTCCATCAAATCCACTCAAGGTATGCTATATTTGTGTCATTCTTCATGGGTTTACGTTTATTGAGCATGATTAGGAAGGATTTGTTCCATTTATCCTATTGAAGTGGGTTTAATTACATTTGAGAGACTAGGGCTTATTTTGTTAGATTTGTTCGGTGTTTGAGCATGATTCATCCAATGATAGGTTTATTAACGTTTATACACGTATATTGTTCGTCTAATATGCCTACATTGTTGATTTGGGTTAATATTTTGAGAAATACGTTTGAAAAGATTCTTTTACGTCTTGTGACATGGCCATGACGGCCGGCTGCGCTGCTTCTGGCGCATACAGCATGTGCTGTAGTCGCTGTCGCGCCCGTTGAGCGACACGCTGATCATGCCGCGACCACCCTCGCGACGCGAGGTGTGGTCGCTAGTTTCGCCGTAACGTCTAATTTTGCAAATTTTTGGTGTGTGTATGTTTTCCCATTTTGTGTTGTCTTGCAAGATCATATGACAATATGGAAATAATTTGATTAAGTTGAAGTTTGGGGGATCTATATTGAGCATTTTGGGTTGACGTTGTTTTGATTGTTTCATTCATACTCGGGCTAACTTTGAAATTCTTTTTAGGTACACAATGCAGCGTACTCACGGTCCAAGCGAAAGGGCAAGAGCATTGTCTCCACTTCCACGACGAGGCGTAAGATGATTTCCACGATGAGCATCATGACGAGCCTCACGACGAGCCACGCATGGTACCACCAGATGAATTCGATCCCGAAAATTTTGGGGTCAGACTGCCGAGTAACTCGTCGAGAAGCCGTTGGGATCGATTGGTGAGATTACGGCATAGGCATTCACGTTTCATGTGCCTCAATACGTGTCAAGAGATGGGCATAACCAATGATGTGACGTGGTTAGCCGAGAGGTCCGGGCTGTACTCAGTTATCACGGCCAATTATCTTACATACCGGATCCCGACACTCAATTCTTGTCGACTCTCCATGTTCACAAGACAAATGGCATGCCGGACTACATCATGTTCGGCTCGACAATGAGCCCGTCAACTCTCCGTGGGCGAACTTAATGGCATAATCAATGGAGATCAGGAGGAAACTACATAGGGGCGTCGAGTACACGATCAAGCGTATGGCCAAGTTCATGGGCCTTGAGACTCGAGCACACTCCATATTATGATGCATCGAGATCAAAGGCTAGCTCGATATGGAATCCAATGTCCGTTCTTCCACCGCTCCTCACATTCACCTTGCATGGCGTTCGAGCGCCCGGCCTTGTCCTCTCACAAGATATGAGCATCTTGATTGGAGCTATGTTCAACGGTAAGATGCATGCGGCATGTTCTTAGCTCAAGACTTCCATATCGCATCCACGCTTTGGGTAATTCGAAGATATGCATAGGGGATTCGTTACCCCATTCTGATTTCTTTGGGATTACGATTCGAGAGAGTCCGATCTCTCACGACATCTTCTGGACAAGGCGTGCCTATCGTCGAGCGTTCACGAAGAGGCACCCCGGCGTTACTTGTGGTCATTATATGATCAAACGGCCAATCAATCTTCGCGCGCCAATCCCGAGCTCACGGTATAAGCCGATACTTTACTCCGGATGCCAGCTGGAATATGAGCTCCTCGCACATATGCATGGACGCGGCGTGAGCGCGCAAGGCGAGGTCGGCGAGCAACCGCGCGAGGAGCAACCGCACGAGGAGCAAGCCGAGCCAAGTGGCTCACGAGACAGGCGGCATATTGCACCCGCCACCCGTTCGAGCGACCGGGATCTATGATCGATTAGATCACATAGATGGTCGTCTCAACCATATTGACGGAACGACGCCGATTATGGAGCAACGACAAGCCATCTACGCGACAACAGGCACATCTCGAGCAACAACGAAGATGATGGAGATGATGCGACAATGGAATCGATGGCGTGGATTTTATCCGCCACCGGATATGTGACATTCAAGGTAAGTTTTCTCTCCCAACTACTCTTTTACGCAAACTTTATTGCTTCCACATGTTCACAATAAGTTTGGGGGAGTAAACGAGTTTGGTTGGTTGAGAACTCTGTTTTGTTTCTATGCTTTATGGTTTAGTTGTTATGCTTTGGGGTCTTTTGTCGTTTGTTTTGGTTTTGTTTTGTTTTTCGTTTTGGTATGCATCGATCAACGAGTTAAGTGAAGTATGTTAATCCATGTGGCCAATGACGATAGAAATTTTTGGTGAAATTTAATGATAGTGCGCATGATATGTTAGAAAATGACGCATGAATGACGTGAGATGGCTTAGGCATTGTTTTCACCATTTGCTTATCTGTGAGACTTGAGCTTCATTTGTATACATATCTTGATCTGATTTCATTAATTGTGTGATATCGTGCATGTGATTATCTTCTAGAACTTGCCGTGTTTACGTGTCGAGGCTAATATGTGTTTAATTTGGAAAGGATAAAGGCCATCGTTGTTAACCACTTATTCACCCAAACACTAACCCGATGATATATACCATTTGTCGCCTTCTTTGAGCCTTTATTAGACTTTTTCTTCGATTAACGGATGATAGGAGGTGAGGATGGATATGGGAATCAAAAGGGTTGAAAGTTTGATGTAGTTATGATGAGAAAAGTTTCGTGTAGAAAAATACATCTGCGGTGAAGAATAGTACCTTTGTTGTAAAAGATAAACCCTATAAGCTCTAGAAAAGAAAAGAAAAAGAAAAATGTTAAGTTCACTATGAGTGTTGAGCATAAAGGGTCTTTAATCAAAGTATAGGTACCTTCAGTGGCATTAAACGTCGATTTAGCACGTTGGGAAAGAAGAGGAAAATGGACAAATGGGGGGTGCTTGGAATGTTCTTGAGTCACTTAGCCATATTTTATCCTACCTTAACCAATGTGCCTACATTACAACCTATGAAAAGACCTCTTTGATCCTAATTTGAACACAATGACGCGGTGGAGATATTAGAAAAACGGCAAGCCTATGGTAAGATGTTGCATTGCATTGATCGTTGAGTGTATACACGTCATACATTTCTTTATGAGTTGAGTGTATCCTATATTTTACACATGCCGTTGTGAGGGTTGAATTAAATGAGTTTTTGCCGTCGATTGTTGTTTGTGTTGAGTTGACTAACGTCGTCATGTGCACTAATGTTTTGGCGTTGATATGTTTACGAGGCTAGAATGGTTATCATCTTTGCTACGCTCGTTGATCTTTTCGTTGTGTCTTCTGTTTTGGTTTTGTTTGAGGACAAACAATGATTTAAGTTTGGGGGTTTGATAAGCGCGCATTTTACGTTTATAGTTGATATTTGAAGATGAGTTTAGCTCGTTTAATGTGCGTTCACGTATCGATTCTTAATGTTTTATCTATTTCTAGAAGATCTTGCTCTAGGGTGTTCTTTTGGTGTTGTGTAGGTCCATATGTTGAAAATCGAAGCAAGGAGCAGCCGCACAGCCAATTATACACTCGGCACATTTCTAGCGACCATCCTAGCGGTCGCTAGGCTGGCCGCTAGGAAAC
Organism: Salvia rosmarinus; assembly: GCA_036937905.1. Taxonomy (NCBI): domain Eukaryota; kingdom Viridiplantae; phylum Streptophyta; class Magnoliopsida; order Lamiales; family Lamiaceae; genus Salvia; species Salvia rosmarinus. The sequence continues at coordinate 164,377 of JAODLM010000892.1, forward strand.
ACGCGAGAACCCAGCACCGCGACCGCGATAACGTGCCATGAAATGAAGCCCAGTTGAGAAAGCCATCTGTCAATTCTCGCGATCGTTCGAAATTCCTAGCGACCGCTAGCCATGGCCATGAGCCAACCAAGCGGGCGCAGAGGCGACATGCGGCGAGAGGAGCCTTGCGAGACTTACCTCGTGACGAACCTAGCGACCGCGAAGGGAGGTCGCGAGGCAGCAGCGAAGGAAAAACTAGGGTTTGGGGTGTGCCTATATATATGCAACACCCTCGCTTCAACTTCGGACCTACGATTCGAGCCTCTTTTCTCGGTTTTTCATAAGTTTTCGAGTTTTAGCTTTAGCTTCCATATAGTTTCATTCTAGAGTTGTTTTACGCATTGTTCTTCGTTAGTTTTACGTTTTGTCTACGATCCTGAACGTTTCGTCCGGACAATCTTTGCAAGTTTCCGTTTTTTGCTGAGGTTGGGATTCAAGCCCAACGATTGTTCATCAACACTTCATCACGGGTTTTATATATTTAATTTCCGTTTTATGGTTAAATCGTATTTTATTCCATTTATTATATCTCGGCTAGTTTTTCGTTCTAATCTAGGGTTTGCATGATTCGATTCTATATGTTGTGATTCTGTTATCGCTATTTACCGTCCATGCATTGATTCATGATTCGATTGTGCTTATTTATATGTGTTGATTTAGATCAATCTTGATGCATATTTAGTTGTCGGTTAATTACGTAATTGTGTTAATTGTCAATCGATATCGAATGCGTGATCTGAATGAGCCTTGAGTCGTGGCGAGATAGGATATTCGTGGGAAGCATATTCTTTGTGATCCGTTTGGAGTTACTTGTTTTCACCTAGAGACGTAAGATGTGGGAAAACTAGTAATCTCTGACCGCTTTTAATAATGTAAATTGTCGGTTATATATGTGATCTTCCATCTTATGCGGATTAAAATTGGTTAATAGGAGCAGGATAAACATACGTTGTGGATAGGATTAATGCAGCCCTAGGGTTAGTCGTCTTTATCTGCTTTTAAACATCCGAGTGTTTATTGCTTTAATTTACTACATTTTGTTACCTTTGCTTTGGATTGAATTCGAAGCCCTAAAATCTTACCAAACCATGTTTGTTGCTTGGATAATGATGATTCATCGTTGAGTTAGCTTACGTGTTTTCGCGTTACAATCCACGTGGATACGATACTTAACACCCTATACTTACACCTTTTCGTGTTAGAAAATTAAGCGATCGGCGCTCATTCACCACTTGCATTATGGCCTCGTGTTGCAAGGCTCACTTGCATTACGGCCTCGTATGCCTGCGTCTGCTTCACCTAGCATTATAATCGGCCTCGTAGTGCTACTTTTCGACACAATCGGCCTCCATCTCCAATAGCTTTTGATGATAAGCTATGAAATCGTGAGTTGGGCACTCTCTGCGAATGAGACGACGTTCGCTCTACATGTATGTCCGTGATAGAGAACCAGCCCAAACATCCTATTCTTTTTCTTTGAGGAGCTCCCACTGACATTTTTTAGAATTTGAGTCCTATCAACTGCTGGTGTCGCCTCATCACTGCCCCCAGATTGGCTCAACTGTGTCACCTGTTCCTCAACCTGCCTCTGTAATATAATTTCGTACAATTATTATTTAATTAATGTTCGTTGTTGCGCTAACAAATATACTTACCGCGATACTCCGAGCCTTCCCGTCTGTATAGCTCCCATCGTTGGTGGCATGATACTTTTGGAATACTTCCCATTGGACCTCTGATATGTCTACTCCATGCTCTTTTGCCTATGAATAAGTCAAACAAATTAAATAATTAACAAGTATCACGATTCTTAAATCAATTTACTATATCTAAAACTTCAAAGTACTTACAATATCTCTCCCATACTCTAATGCACGTGAGCCACCCGATGCTTGACTATCCCAAACCTCGCCATCCGGCTTAGACATTCATTCTTTGCGGGCATTTTTGTCTTCGCGGGCGTCCGTCCGAGCCCAATATGCCTTCCAATTATCCCAATCTCGATCGGGGATAAATGGAGGTGGGTTAAGCGAGTCCTTCACCGCTTAATCTTGTGAACAAGATCTTTATAACATTCGGCGGCATTTGCGCACGGTGAGTGCGAGACCATAGCCTCGTCCGATCATCCCAATAAAAATTTACGCAAAAATATATGATTACAACATCACTGGTATCAAAGGTAAAACATAAATGACTCGAGATAAACAACACGAACCTTGAATTCATCGAAATAAATATGCTTGAACTCTTGAGGCACCATTTTCCAATTTAAGCCATTGTGGTTCATGAATTTACGGAATGACTCCGTAATCACGCGTGCTACATCATTGCTCGGACACAAAATGCTGCAATTTACAAGAAATAAAGACATCAGAATATTATGATTTATTTTAACTGAGACATACAATAGATAACATACCCATTCACAATTGCTAGTTTCTTCATCCCCTCCCTCGACGGCACTGCACTACTACTCGAGCTACCCGGATTGTGAGATAGTGCCTCCATGTCTTCTTCGAGCTCGGCAAGTGATGGCGACGGTATATAAACACGGATGCCTCCGACACGATGACGAGGTACCTCGTCCACCCTGAGACATCTGCAAACAAAGGTAAAAAAATGCTGCATTAAAATTTCACAAATAATACATATCATAAAGTTTTTTGTGCATACTATAAAATAAAACTTGTTCAGCTTGCATAATAAATTCAAACCCTATTCATCGTCGTCATCATTATCATCATCATCCAATGTATGATTGTCTTCTGACTCTGACAATTCAACTTCATCATCTGTATCATCAGATGTCTCTTCAATGTCTATGAGTGTACCGTCAGGATGAACTAGTGTCGTGTCATCATCCACAACGACATTAGTAATCGAATCAAATGCATCATCTTTGAAAAGGGTGAGGTACTATCGATGCAGAACTCTCATCTGAGACTTCCACATTAGATCGAGCTTTAATTTTGCATACTTTCCACCACTCTTTTATAGATTGTTTTAAACTTGGATATGTACAATAGTATACTTGAATGGCTTCATTGGCGAAGATAAACGATTCAAAGTTCAAACTTGTTATATCTTCGCTTATGATTTACCGAAACCAACTTGTACTCGGAATGAATTGATAACCCCAATCGTGAAGGATCAAACCACTCGCATCTAAACATTGTTGTGGTCTCTGTTGGTAGCCCAGGATATTCCAACTCACAAACCTCCAATAATCGCCATAAAAATCGAGTTCTTTAGTGTCTGTACCATAAGTTTCACATTTAATGCACACTCCACTATTCATAGTTGATCTTTGTGACCCATGTTCTAATGTATGAAATTTATACCCATTTATATAATACCCTGGGTACGTCTTAATTGGTGCTGAAGGCCCTTTGGCAAGAGACAACATGTATTGCTCCTTCATACACAGCCACGGGGGAAGATTATAAGGGGTAAGTATAACGGGCCATGATGAATATTGCTTTCTGATTGGTGAATGGCTAAAACCGTCGGTTGAGAGTCTCAATCGCACGTTACAATTTCTTATGCAAATAAGGAAACTTAGTGTTCAAATATTTCCATGCAATTGAGTCTGCCGGATGACGCATGACCCCATCATCAACCGAGGATGCATGCCAACGCATATTTTCCGCTGTAGCATTGGATGCATACAATCTTTGTAGTCGAGGAGTTAGAGAAAAATAATACATCTTTTTATATGCTACTTGTGCTTTCCGTCGACTTCCACCTGCTCGAGTATTGCTCTTGAAGCGAGGATGATTACGAAATTTGCGGCTCGTCGATTCGAGAATCTTGAGCCGATAAATCATGCAATTAAATGGACAACAATCAATTTTGTGTACGGGCAACCCCATGCCACGCAACAATCTCTCCGTGCTGTAGAAGTCATCAGGCACGCAATTTCCATCTGGATGTGACTCTTTCATCGCCTCGATATTTGATCAAAACCCTTCTCAATAATGTTGTTTTACGCTTTCCAACTCGTAATCGAGCCACAAATGACGGTTGTGTGTGATTCGAGCAACCCGACCACAGAGGTTTATCGGCATTCAACATGTCGTAAAATTTTGTGCATCGAATTTGGCTCCTCTTGATCTCGTCAAAGTTGAGCGTGGACCAGCAACATCCACTACCATTGTATGATCGTATTTGGTTGACGACTAACATCCGAATCCACAACATTGTCCCTATTTGTGGTTGTCTCTCCTCGAAATATCCATGTGTGATAATTTGGAACAAATCTAAATTTTGATAAGTGATATCGCACGATATCTTGCTTCGATAAGATATATTCTTACACTTCTTACACGGACACTGATTTTCTCTCCATCCGCGAATAAAAGCGAGCACTAGCGAATTGATAAAACTTTCAAGTCCGTCTCGAAATTGATATTTAATCCACCAACCGAACTAAACCTTTTATACATCCACTCACGATTGTCATCCATTCTTCAAGCTCCTAATTATAAATAATCAATTAAACATATTCAACATAAGTTGTACAATATTATTCCACTCATAATATATTCAATAATTTTCATTAAAACTCGTGTCCAAGATTCCTAGAAAGAAATTTGGGGATGGAGGTCGTATTGATTAATTAGGAATTAACAAAGATTTAATTGAATTCAATAATCTTCAAGTAAAACTTATTAATCTTCAATCAACATTTAATCAAATTTTCAATTAAAATTTATTAAGTACAATTTTCATTAAAACTTGTGTCCAAGGCTTTTGAAGTTCATGCTTTGGGTTTCCCACTCAATTACTTTGTTATCGAGCATTAAACGATAAAGTTCAACATAAGTATATAGTTAATAATCCCAACTATCCAACACTAATCTACACCTATTTTCAATCCAACAACAATCTAGATAGTCTCAAGCATATAACATAAGTATATAGTATATAATCTCAAGCATCCAACAATAATCTACACCTATTTTCAATCATCTAATCTCGATCGACCAACAACATATCACTATATTTTTACGATAAATTATTAACAATGTATCACAACAACATATCACTATATTATGATAACATATCACAATATTAATCATAAGAATATATCATAGCATCACAACAATCATAACAATATATCATAACATCACAACAATCACAACAATATTTCACAAAAATCAACAAAAATCAACAAATATAAATATAAATTTGAAATATAAATCAACAAAATAACACAGACGACAACGCAGCACGGGGCGCGAGACGGGCTAGGAGCGGGCGGGCGGGACGCTGGGCGGCAATGGCGTGGCCGGAGCGGGTCAATGGGGCACGGCAGAGGCGAGGAGGCGGCGATAGGTGGGGATTAAGTGTTAGGCAGAGTATGAATTTGGGAAGAAACCCGTCTATTATATTTTTTAACGGTGGATTCGCGACAAAAATATCCGTCATTATATTTAAAATTCATATAGCGACGGATTAACGGCGGAAATAAGTCACTAACGCAGACTAATATTAAAGATGGACACACTCAAATCGTTAAATTACGTGCAAAATAAAAAAGTAAAAAATCCGTTAATCTAACGACGGATAGGGTACGTCGTTAACTTTAACGACGGACTTCTGACGTATTTTTCAATCGTTAAAATTCTTAGCGAAAAAATAAAAACTAATATTAACGACGAAATATATTCCGTCGTTATAATTATTCGAATAAATCAATTTAAAAACAATATTAACGAAAAATAATTCATCGTTAAATTAAATACAAAATATAAAATAAAAATTTCGTTAATTTAACGACGGATTAATAGCGGTTATGACTTAACAGCGGACATAATTCTTCGTTAAATTAAGTGTCTGATAAAAAGAAAAATCCGTTAATTTAACGACGGACGGTGACGGTTATTACGTCGTTAAAAGTTCGCGAGATATTCCGCCGTGCATGCCGTCGTTGATTTGTCGCCAATCCATCGTTAATAAAAAAATTTAAATTTGTTTGTATTAAATCATTTGAATCACGACCCGCATTTTGGCCGTCGTTGTTCGAATGTATTTTTGTAGTGGTCGTATTTTTTATCATATCACGATCTCAAATAAGACAAGGTAGTTTAATAAAAGAAAACGAGCTTGTAGAATGCCAAATGCTAAACTAATATCTTTTCGGCAACCTCGATGTTGAGCAAACAAGCTGGTGTTTTCAATTTATGGACAATTACTAGATTTGATAAATCTTGCCCATCAAGGGTATATGCCATCGACTAGATAATATCCCATATTATACTCGTGGCCATTAATGATATAACTAATCTTTGGTGTTTGGCCTTCCAAGATATCATTAAAAATAAGAGATTATTTAAATACGTTGTTATAATTTCTCGAACCCAGAGTTTCAAAAAATGCATGACAGATCCATAAGTCTTGAGACGAAATTGCTTCCAAAATGAGAAGTGTGACAATTTTTCCATCCTCAATATATACAATCAATACTGCCTATCATACCTGGAAACCCACGTTCCTCACCAATTTACAGAAGATATGCCATGTCTTATTCATGCCATGTCTTATTCAGTAATCGACTTTCTTATGGTTTGTGCGCTTATTCGTAGGTAATCATCATGCAAGTCTGCCCTTGTTCCGTAGGCCAAAACTCTCATAGCTGCAGTGCATTTTTGAATCGAAGACATACCTAGACGTCCGACGACATCAGACTTTTGTAAAAAAAATCATCGGTGGTAATAATTTTGTTTAGTATACGTTCGAACGAGGATTTTTGCATATGAAACCTCGTTCCAAAAACTTCTGGATGAGAGATTAGATCGTCTGAAAGGTACTGCTCGTACAAACTCTCGTAACCTTTCTCACGTTTTCGTTTAATGACCCGACGTATTCTCTGATTGTGTGGTCTGTAGGTTGTAATGACATAGTTGCTGTGTGAATGGCTACATCCTCAAGGATGCGATCAAGTCACTGATTTACTTCAGCAACGTGTTCCTCCCATTCGTCGAACTCGAGCAAATAGGAAGCATCAAAACTAGAACTTGAAGACATTTTTTTGAGAAGTGTAGATTTGATATTTGAGTTGAAAATGAGATGCAACAAATGTATGTTTATTTATATGCAATATTGAATCAAATACTTCATTTATATGATGCACGTGTTTATGCAAAATTTTAAAAGCCAAAACAATGCATGTGGGTCTCTGAAAAAATTGCTCGACTCTTCAAAAAAGCATGTGCTCAAACATAGATATCAATCCATAATTTAAAGACACTACTTCACAATAATTTTTTAAAAATCACATAATTGAAAGGTCACATGCATGCATGCTATTGTAGGAAGATGAAATTACATGAACCACATAATTAAAATTACATAAATTAGATGAAAAAAATTACATGAAAATAAAGTTACATAAACTGAAAGTTACTGCAACACAATAATTTAAATGACATAAACTAAAATTTGTAAATAAAGTACGATTAGTTTGGAAATAATTGCACCATCAGACGAACTTTCAGTTCTTCCTCTTGTGGAGATAAGTGGATTTTGCTCATCAATGCGATGCGCATCTATGTCTCTTCCTTGATAGTACATCATTTTCCTGACATTACATCAATTTCTTTTCACGTCGACCCTCGTCGCACGAAGTTCGCGTGAAATTGCACAGGATAAACGAAGATTGTGATGTCATGGATTTTCTTTTCTTTTAACTTTAACCTTATCTCTACCAATAGGACGACTAATTGTTGATTTAACATCTAACCGGATTTTTGGATTTGAATATGTTGGATCGATCCATCTTCATCGATTCTTGATTTTTTTTGACCGCCACGACCTTCTTCAATGATATCTTCATCGTCCGGATGTTTGTGTGTAATTCCTCCAATTTCATTCCCACTTGGGGTGATGATGCATAATTTGTTCAAAACCTCTCGATGAGGAAATTTAGATGGTCCATAAATTGTTTGAGCTTCCTCTCAATATTTTTATTAGACATTCTAGATGTTTTTCGAGCATATGCTTCCTCAGATGCACCAATCCACTTGGTCACATTTACATTGAGTCATTTATAACGATTTCTCTATGACTCCGTGGATCTTTCTTCACCCAATTGTGGATTGGCTTCCCGAGCTTGTTGATACAGCTCCAAAATGCGTTGTCATAATGCATCACCTTTTTGGTTGGTTCCAACAATTGGATTTTCACTGATCATACACCAAGAAGACATTAGTGTTGTGTCTTCTTGGTATGTCCAACCTTGCAGACCACTAGTAAGTGTTTGTTTGTATTTTTTGAACATTTTGAAATGAGCTTCGAGTAATATTTTCAGAGGATTGACAATATTCGGGGAAGTATAATTTAGTGGAATTTGAGAGTTCATAGAAGCTCCGAACTACATAAATTCTTCAGAGTTTTGGATATTTTCAAGATTTGGATAAAAATCTTGGGATTTTTGAAAATTCTGAGTTTAAGAAAAAATTCGGCTTATAATACTTAGATAAAGAGATAAAAATAGAGTTTTTGAAAGTGAAAATTGATATTATTTGTAGATAAGAAGAGAATTGTACTATATGTATAACTATAACAATATTTGTATCATTTATAGAGAATGAAAAATAAAATTTTGGGTAATTTTTTAATATAATATCTGAAAGATATAACGATTTTATCTTATTATCCAAAAAAATCGGAGAACCAATGATATTGTGACAAATGTCATCTTATTATGGAGGAGAAAGTGTGTGTAGAATGAGAGAGAAGGTGGGGTGGGTTGCAATCCCATCGTAGGTGATACCAAAATTAATTTTTTCTTTTATGATCGACCATATGACTTATTGGGCGCTGATATTCCAAGTCTAAAGGCACATTATTATCTTAATTATTGTATTTCTAGTTTGCCAATAAGAAAGATATCATTTTTCCTTTCATTTGTCACTCTTAATTGATCTTTATTTCCTATCCGAATGTTGTCAATTATGTGAATGTATTATATTTTTAAATTTTTGGAATTGTTTGGATTTGACCGGGAGGTAGATATGACATTTATCAATAATCTTGAACAATTAAATAATTGTAGTAGAGTTCAAGGATAAAACCTTGAAGCATGTCTTGTTGCTGTTTTCTCGTTCGACTGCCAAGTCTGCTGTAAGAATGTATACTTATGTCAGCCATCCCACTCAATTCCTTCACAACCATCAAGTTTCCACCAATCACTGGATACCTTCATCCATTTACACTACTTTTGGATATTTTCTACATGAAATTATTGAAATGAGTATTTTTAATTTCTTGTTATCAAAATAGAGTAATTTTGTGTATGAACACTTAAAAAAAATTTGCACTTTGGCTCATAGGCTGGATTCATTTCAAGCCTGCTCGGCCCCGTTCTAAAGAATGACAAATTATGAAACAATAACTCTGCAACTTTCGAGATAATTTTTCCAAACATGTATGTGAAAATGAAACGAACTACTTGACAAATAATACTATCAGGACAACCTTCTCATAGTTGTACTATTGTTTTGTCATAACCTAAAAAAACTTTATTTGAATTGTGTAGAAATCCTATCAATATGTCAATATTCATAAAACTAGATTTTTTTTTGTTAGTTTCTGTTTTGGCATTTACTGAAGCTGCAAAACTTGTGATAAGTCAGGACATGATTTCACTTGAAATTCAACATATACATGCCTAATTTGGTTGATTTAATTATAATATCATGTTATAATTAAATCAACCAAATTTAGGTGATTTAATTATAATATACATGTGATTTTTTCATGCATTTTCATACACAAAATTTGAGTTAGTTGCTACAGTTGGTCCGGGATTAATTACGTTGGTCATGTTTTGTCCAATTAATCATTTTGAACAACATATGTGACATGTAAGGAATAAAAGAATCTTAGAGATTTGGAAAACTTTATGGATTTGTGTGGCTTGGAATATTTGGAACCATAGAAACAGTGTGGTGTGTAGGAATTTGGTGGAGATAATCAAAGCAAGATTTTGATTTTGGATTTCAATTATATCTTAGCATTTCTTGTTTTAATTCGAGAGATTAGATTTGTAATCCATCTCATTATTTTAATTTACTGTCGTAGTGTTTGTCTTGTATTTTAAGGTTTAGTGTTTGTCTTGTATTTTAAGGTTTAGTGTTAGTCTTGTATTTTAAGGTTTAGTGTTTGTCTTGTATTTTCAAACCTTGTTTCTTGTTTTGAGTTGCATTTTCTAATATTTGTTTTGAATAAATTTTACTTACTAAAAAAAAGTTATCTTCCAATCTTTGACTAAAAATTACAAACTTCTTATAACTAAAACCTTAATCCACACTCAGTCTCGTAAGTGTATCTACATCCGACTAATTAGCACTACAAGTTATCAAACTTTGACTCAAAATTAGAAACTTCTTATAAATAAAATCTTAATTCTCATCCATCGATATGTTATAGATATCCGACTAATTATTACTACAGGTTATCTTACAAGCTTTGACTATGGTGATCTTTGTCTCTTTCATATATTAGAGTTGGTATTGTGTGCGGCCCGCCCCAACTCTTTTATTTATTTATTATAATTATATCCTAATTATGATTAATAAATTCTAATTATAGATTAATAAATTCTAATTTGGGAATAATAAACCCTTATTGGGGTGGATGTACATAAGTTTTGTCTAACTTTTAATATATTTGCGAGAAGGTTACGGTGAAAACTAGGGTCGGTTGGGATTCCTTTGGTCTTTGGGAATAAGGGTGAGATTTGGTTCGATTTGATTAGCTAAAATCGAAATTTCAATTAACCGAAATCGAAATTTCGCTTAATCGAAAAATCAAAATTGACAAAAATTAACGAAATCGATCGATTAATCGGTTAATCGATTAAGCGATTCAGTTAGTCGGTTCGATTAGTAGGTAACAGAATTTTAATATTAAAATTTAAAAAATAAATATTACCGAAAATAACCGAAACAATTTCAAATATTATTGAAATTATAAGATTAAATGAAATAATTTTAAATATTTAATAATTATATATATATATAGAGGAGGGATCAAATAGTACCCGAGCCAGAGATAGTATGTAGTACTCAATCTCATCCACTCATCTCATAGATCCAATGGTTCGATTTTTTCGACTTTTTAAGCTTAATTTCACGATTTTCGCTTCATTAAGGGTAGATTAGTAATTTGATTTGTTATGTAATTGCGAAAAACAAATAATGCATTTAATTGAATCGGATAATGCATTGAATTGAACAAAAATGCATGCGATTGAGCGAGAATAATGCATGTGATTGGAAGCTCGCGCTTAGCGTCTTGGTAGCGCCAAAGATGCGCTCGAGCCAGCCGTGCAGGCGCGTGCCAGGCGCTCGTGCTTCGCGTCGCTTGACTCGTTCGTGCGTCCGTTGGCGCATTTTACGTTTTGTTAAATGCATGAACATGTTTTGTTAAATGCATGGACATGTTTTGATCAATGCATGAGCGTGCTAAGTTAAATGCATGTTTACATTTGGTGAGAACATGCATTTTCATGTTTTGTTCAATGCGGTTTCATGTTTTGTTGAATGCATTTTATGGTTTTCGACACCAAATCTCTCATCCGTCATTCTCTAACAATTTAAATCGTCTCTTTCATGATTATCGGCGATTTTAGAAACCACCGTCATAACCACCATCTTTCTCGATTCTTCAATCATCTATCAAATTCATCTTCTATTTTTCTCAAAATTCATCAATTTTGTTCATCAAATTTTCTTCTTCTTTTCTTTCTTTCAAAATCTGTTGCTTGTAGTTGTTTGTGTATCTTGTTCTTTGTTGACGGAGTTGCCGTCGTCACCGCGCGTCGTCTCGTCTCGATCATGCGTCGTCGCCTCCGTCGTCCATTGCCGTCAAGGAGGAGAAGAAGGCGATTTGTTTCTTCCCATTTGCCCTGCGAAATTAAAAGAAAAAGAAAGAAAAGGATGCCACGTGTCGAAACATGGTGTGTGCGTGTTCAAATGTGGTCAAGATTGAGTCTACATATCTCGAGGACCCAGGTACTACGGGAACCCAACCCTATATATATATATCAACTAATTTGGTTAATCGGTTATACCCGATAAACGAAATTTATTAGAAAGAGATAATTGATATCTAAACCAATAACCGATTTTTTTTTTGTTTCGATTCGGAGTTAACCGAAATTCGAATAAGCACCCCTATTTGGGAATGACATTTCATCTCCTGATTTTACGTCTCGCATTTCGATTTTGTAAGATACACGAAAAAAATTGTGATCTAATTGGAAGGTAAAAACCTTAGGCATACGTCTAATCCAACTTAGTAATTTGAATAAATAATAATTTCAAAATAATAATATTATTTATTTTGGTTACTTGGTAATTCCTATTCGATTATCAATATAACCGATATTCGATATTCCTAAAAGTGGTGTCTGATAACCGAACCGAATCCAAGTAAAATTAGTTTTCCGGCTACCCAATAATCGAATTTTGGTTCGATAATCGGATTATCCAATTAACCATATCCAAATACTCACCTCTGACTAACAATAAAAATGCAAATAATATTTGTAATAAAAAATAATAAAATAATATCTTTCACGGCACACAAACATATAAGATTAATTTACATTAGAACACGAGATAGATAGATATTGATTATACTCTATGAGGATATGTACCATTATACTCTCAATTGGAAATTCTATACGTTAAAATATGAGGTAGATAGATATTGATTAAACTCTATGAGAGTATGTACCATTATACTCTCAATTGGAAAGTTCTAATATCATTCCTTAACAAGTGGCCGAGAGACATGTCAAAGTTCTAGAAGAATACAATATTTTTCAGCAATAGATATTTCATTTGCTCCGTTAAAAGTGGTACGTAAATTAAGTAATATTGTGTTTGTATGTTAAAGTAATCGTTTACCGAATTCAAAATATTTTTATGTGTAATTTTTTTTTAGAATAAATCATTTTTAGTAGGATGGAGAGAATAACATCTAACTCATGGTGACCATTGACGACGAATTATTGTCTTATAAATCTTCTCTATTTTCTCGTTTGTTCTTTTCCCAGAATATCTGTAACGACTATACTGACGATGAGGTAATTTACATTGTCCAATCTCATAAAAATTCCCTTTTGACATTTATCATCATAGCAAAATAAAGAATTACAGCGATTGCTTCCACAATTAAAGGCCACCAACAAGCATACCAAATTAGTAAATAATAACGTTTGCCACTTTAAAATTAGTAATAAAATTGAAAATTCTATGCTTCTCCCAAATTTTGTTGCGAAAAGATCAAATCGTGTAATAATTTATTAATTAAAATTCATACAACAAAATCTCATAATTTCGGGCCATCTGCAAATATAGCTGCAAAGCCTCCATTCTCTCTCTAGGCAACGACAATCCGACGACCAAACCGCCGGCGGAATCCCACGAGTTACAGAGCGACATCGAATACTTCTCTTTATCCATCGACAAAACCTCCAATCTCCTCGCCTTTCCCATCCAAAATCGGAATCCAACAAATCGAATTTGGGCGAACCAGAAACCCCAAATGTGTTTAGCTCTGCAAATTTCGGCATATCCGACATCCAATTTCCCGAACCTTTAGGAAATTATCTTTGTTGTTCACATTGGTTTTGATTTGATCAGCAATGGCCTCCGCCACGACCAGAAATCCGTCGTTCGCCGCCACCTTATGATGCTCCAAGTTCACCATCCCGCCGCCCAAGCAATTGCCGAAGTAATTGACCGGCACCGGCGGATCAAATAGGACGTTCGGCCTTCCTCTGCCGTCGGCCGGGAAAAGAAGACCTCCGGTCGATTCTCATCCACTTCCTCACCGGCGGAGGCGGCGGATTTCACGACGCTGCTCCAGGTATACGCCGCCGTGACGACGAAGGAGGAGATGTAAGCGAGGTCGGGATTGTAGGACAGAACCAGATTTTTGAGCTTTTTATGTCGGATTGATGGAGGGTGAATGAAGCCCTAACCCTATTCGTCGGTAACGGAAAAGTTGACGGCGTCAACGGGATGTTTCTCATCGCCTTCCAGTACTTCTCATTAACTTCATCCTATCTCCGAAAACTGACCTATCGAAAACGGCAGAGCTTCGCTGTTTCTTAATAGAAACTGCTCATCACCGCCCAATTTATTGATCTCGGCCCACGCCCACATGAATCCAACGACTGATCTCGCATCGCCGAGGCAGTGATGGTTGCTCAAACCGATGCAAATTCCGCGGCCGGGGAAAAGCGTTACCTGCAGCGCGAGGAGATGGACAATTTTGTAATTTTCTTCCTCCGTTAAAGGCGGCATCGGCGGGAGGAACTCGTAAAATTGATCAGATTCTCTAGCGTGACATCCGACGAGCTCGTCGAAGTCACGGCCGGAGACGGCGATAGTGAGGGGACTTTGTCGCCGGAAACGTAACGGATTAGGGCTTGGAGTTCTCGGTGTCTAAAGGGTAGAGGAGCTTTGCGGCAACTGGGAGATAGTGTTTGAGGGTTAGAGAGAGTGTGTTTGAGGTTTGGAACAATAGTGTTGGAGAAGTCGGCCTCGGAGCATGGGTGGTCGTAGAAAATGAGGCGGCGGATCGGGTGGAAATGGAGCCAGATGATGTCGAAGAAGCAGAGTGGCAGCAACAGCTCGGCGGCAGCGCCAGGCGGAGGTGGGATGCCGCAGGTTTCGAGCACTGTGGTCATGGTGGTCTTCGGGTAGCTTTGTAGTGAAGTGTGTTGTGCTTTGTAGCTTCAATTGCTGCCGCTGATTGCGTCTATTTATAGATTATTACACATATTATAGTCTGAACTAGGGTTAGATTTAGATTTCGATTCGGTTTTGTCAATCCGAATCAATTCAAAATTCGATTCAATTTTAAAGAGAAGAATCGATTCGAAATGAATACCGAAAATCAAAAATTTTATAAAAAATCCAACGAATGAAAAATCAAAAATTCAAAATTTGAAAATATCAATCCGATCTCGAAAATCTAAAAAATCAATCGAATTTTATATTTCGATTTGATTCGAATCGAATATTCGATTTTTATATTTTGTTCATCCCTAGTCTGAACAGGACACCCACACACAAACTGCAAAATATACAAATATTTTCTTGCACCACTTCGACTTTTAAATGTTTTATTCCATCCAACACCAACACGGATTCTTTCTTATTTTCATTAAGAAACTGAACAGATATTTTCAAGTAAAAAATTAATTATAAAGTGAACCAATGGCAATAGACCTCGAATCAGCATCCCTGATTTGTCCACGCCTTGTTTAAATTTAATCATATTGAAGACTATCTGTTAAATTAACAAAAACAAACAATAGAAAACCAAAAAATTTAAACAAACCTAATAGAGACAAGCATGCGATATATTATTTGCAAACAATCAGATCACAAAATTGAAAACTAAATGCACAAAAGTAATGTAAAATTATTGGTTGTATCTGAAAAGATTGATTTGTATCGATGTTTCATTTATTACCATTCGATCTCTTATTTGAATTGTTCTTGATGAATATTTGTCTCATTATTGCATATAAAAGTTAGATTATACGTGTATAGAAGATCAAAAAGTCGATGGTTGGTCAAGCTGTTGAGATATAAAAATATCAAGATTGAGACAACTTAGACAAGTTGTTGTATATGCAAAATAGATAAGAAGTAACTTGACATTGTTGTTTGTCTGTTACGTCTTAACGTATTGATGGATCACAATAAGATGAGTTCTTATATGACCATCGTGAAGAACCTAAATCTCGGTGACTTACATTGATCTAAACCTCAATAAGATTTCACGTAAGTATGAGTTGTTGACCATCACTTTGACTTGTTTTGAGTGATGATTACATGAGATAACCCAATATTCTCCGTATTTTGGGTGGTGGATCTTGTATGTCTCTGGTTATATCGTATCGAGTTATCATATCTGCTTATGATGAGAGGTCCCTTAAGGAGTTTAAAGGTTTATTATATTAAACCTTACATGTTAAGTGAACTCAAATATAATAATAAAATTGGTGATACTACATAAGGATTAAGAGATTAATTATTTTGAGCAATCAAAATGTTATAAATAATTGATGGACGTGCGATCTTAAACACGAGGATATTAAGTCTAAGTACATACCGACTCAACTCGTAATAAATGGATAAGTCAATATTTATTTTCTAGTTGAATGAATAAATGTTTATGAATTAATTTATGTTACGAACATAAGATAATTAATTCATTTAGACTCTTTATTCCTAGATTTGATCTTGGGTCGTCAATCAATGCTTTTTTGCTTGGGAATTTTCAACCACCCCTAGTTAATTAGTGTTTAGGGTTTAGAGTTTATGGTTTAGATGTATCAGTCCTATCACATTAGGATTCTCGAATAACACTATAAATTTATGGTAGGAGAAAATCAGAACATCCTCAACATCCTGATTTTCGAAAATCATAGAGCTCACATATGGATCGAAAATTTTGGTGTTCCTCATAGATAACTCTCATTA